>LTDI01000965.1:0-17715 GCA_001654545.1 Fusarium agapanthi
AGGCTATTAAAGTAAGCTTTAGTAATTATAGAAATATATACTTTATTAAAATCTAACTATAATTATTATTATTAGAATTAAATCGCTAATAAGGGTTTTCTTGGTGCTGTGGAGTGACCGGTTAATTCTTGTGACACTCTGGGGCTAGGGTTCCCATTTTGAATCTCGATGCTTCCTTCTGATCGGCCCTTTGTCCAACTTGGCTTAGACGCTGCACAAGCGCCATTTTTGTGAAAAACTTGCTGTCAGTCTTTATGCAAAGCCCCGGCAAATAAGGCACAAGATCCAGGCTCGTTTAGTTGCTTGGCTACGAGGACGACACCCTACCAACCCTCCACGAGTTGATAGACTTGCTAAGTCAGCGTGCCGGACTCTTGACCACTCCAACCCCCAGGGTATGATACCCCAGTCGATGGATATTGAGCGGCCTGAAGGCGAGGACCTGGACTGCATATGTATGGTATTTTGCTCTTGTCGAATTGCCCATCCTGTGACATGGAATTGGTCTTTCTACCAAATGGGACAAGTTTCAAGATAGGGTCTGCAAAATAGGTGCCAAAACAAAAAAAAAACAAGTTGAGACGATTAATGTTGAGTTTTCGTGTAGGCTAAAATAGAGCGGCGGCTTATCATAGGTTGTGGTTGATAGGGCTCCTACTGTAGGTCGCGGATAGATCTCAGGAGCTGACGATAGTAGAGCTGGTATTGGAACATAGACCCGATTCTACTCTCGTCTGCCCTGTTTATCCCCCATCTCCGCCCAGTGAAACATTCGTCGTTGAACACAATGCCTTGAACTCAAAATACATGTATTTCCTATGGTTGGCCGGCTTTTCTGGCTGGGCCCTAACGCAATGCATAATGCGCCGTTATCCAGACAGGCCACACGATCCTTCTTGCTATCTGATGATACTGAGTTTGGTTCTGGCTTTGCTTGGCTCGCCTCCAGAATCCAGATAATATGCCCGAGTGACTCAAGCTGCAGTTATCATGCATACGGTTTTGATCTTGCTGGCCGGCCTAACGACAACCATCCTCCTCGAGGTTGGAACGGCAAAAATACGCCGTCCGCGGAGGAAACAGAGCAGTACCTAGTTGTATGACTATACAGTCGGAATATTTTCCATAAATCACGCCGTTTCAACGGCAACGGTTTCGCCCTGGCAACTTGTTTCCCGAGAACCTTCACAATGTGAACAGTGTAGGGCTTGAACTTACACAGATTGATTCGACCGCCGCCAATCCATCTTTCAGTGGAAGGTAATTGGATCTGCTCTGACGGGATATTACCGCGGCGAATGACTGGTCAGTATTGATATCACCGCCATTGCATTTCGTATATGTGTTATCCTATGCTGTGAAACTGCTGCCCCAGGCCTTTGCTTTGATATTGATACTTGGGTTGATATGATGATAGAAAACCCCCTTTCCTCTTCCCGAACATATCATTCAAACCTCACTTACCTGAACTTCAAACCCTACTGACGACGGTGTTTCCAAATGCTCAGCTTCGCGATACTGGAATGGGAGTTTAGAATGAGTTGGGATGTGAATATGCAGTTTTCTTACGTCTCATTCTCCTAGAGCTGACAAGTTCCTCATGCAGACTCTACAAGAGGACTGGTCGAACTGCTCTGGTTTACATGCGAGGTTTGCTACATCTTACTGGGTGGTATGAGTACGAGTCTTGAACATAGAATATTCAACTGAAGATCGTTGACCAAGGATGTCGGATTTGTATTCGCTTTTCACTCCCCTCTACAGCATGCCCAGCGCTTCTCACATCTTCAAGCATTGTTGTGATTATCTATCAATGGTGATATGCTTCGCTTGAGCATGACCGAGGCTGTGTGATAATAACGTGTTGTGTCCTTGAGATTATCTTTAGTACATTGGCCGAGCCACATCCGGCGGAAGCATCTGGATCACTGGCCTCTGCTGATTCAAGTAGATACACAATGTGGCCAGAATTGGTAGGTGGGTAGAAGCAGGATGCGAGTGGAATGGGGTCACAAAGTTATGGCATATCACGAACAGTATGGCAGTGCATCACATTACAGATAACACATGGAGGCAACCCGACGCAGGTATCCGAGTCTGTGTAGCCGCGGAATGGGGAACGAGTTGAGCTATCAGAGGTTGTGAAGTGTTGTTTCAAAAGCAGTTTCCGATTCATCATAAGACGCCGACCATGGCTCAAAACTTCCCCGCACGAGTCAAATCACAATCCAGCTTTCAGGAACGCTGTGTACTGCCGTAATAGAGGCCCTGGACCTGGCATTCATCAATGATTCGCTTGTACCCTATTCACGACCGTAGCCGAACACCGGTCCCGAATCCCAACCACCAAAAAGTATTCCATCGCTGAAGCCCCTCCCAGTGGACAGCCCTGGGCGAGATCGAGTTCCGCCAACCGTTTCGTGAAAGGGGAATGAAGTTATATCATCAAGACGAAGGTGCTCAGGTGTGCAGAGCCTTTTCGGGGGTTGGGATTTGACGTCTTTTTTGAATTCAATGCCTCAAAGCAAGGCAATATGTTTTATCCTTGCCTCGACCAATGCAGCCAAATGAGAACCGCCCTCACTACCAACTCCAGCCCGAAGCCCTTTTTTTATATCGACGAAGGGTACAACATGACACGAACGGAAGCACCGAAAGACTTGGTGGGAAGGGGGGAGGTGAACTTGGCGCGGACGACGCCGGAGTTTCCTGCAGAGATAAGTTAGATGATTATTCATGCCGTCGTTCACAGGATCAAGTATTAATTACCGTGTGGTCGGGTTACCTTGCCCCAGATCACGCGGATCTTGGTGCCGCGGATCTCCTTCTGGCCCCGGTAGACGAAAGCAACCTTCTTGCCGAGATAGAAGCTATCACGAATGTCAGTATCCAGACCGACTTGGAACATTCCACTAATGTTGACGTACTTGGCGGCGTTGGTGTCATCAACACCCTCAATCTTGATGAGGCTGGTAGCAGGCCGGGTGGTGTGACGAGAGCGCTGGTAGCTCAGGTGACGTCCCCTAAACCAATATCGTCAGTCCAAAATTCTATCGCTCGTTGTGTTCGTGCCGTGGCTTCGCGGAATATCGATATCGAAAATCTGAAGAGTGCGCACTTGTCTGGGCAAGTACATCCTTCTCATATCGCATGCGTGATAGACTGGCTGGCAGGAGGGTTTACTCACTTGACGTATACTATAGGCAAAGTTAGCAACGAATTCATCGATATTCAGATTTCCAAATTTGCAAGTCGAGCCCAGTCGGTGTGCCCGTCGCTTCTCTGGCGGGGGGGGGGGAATAAACTCACGTCGGTGTCCGGCTTCTGAAGGCATCTTGACTGTGGTATGACTTCCGTCCTCTCAAACAACCTGCGGTTAGTAGATAGCTGATTGTTTGAACGAAAGACCTTCGCGTTGGTGAGGTGCGTGTTTGGTGATTGATCTGTGGAGTGGGGAAGGTGCGCCAATCGCACTTTCTTGACCAACCCTAGAGATCACGTGCTGAGCCCCTTGCGGACGAGAAGTGGCTTGCTGTGGCTGGTGCATTCGCGATTTCGATCTACTTATTGTTTTTAACAGATATCTCATAGTAAGGTAGTTTAAACCAGTAACTAACCCAAGAAAAAAATATTCTGGGCTGATCCTGGATGGCAAACATGAATCTGGATCAATTGTGTCTGGAAAACACTTCGTTCTATAATGTTTTAACCGGTGAAAGTGGTGCCAGCATTCCCATTATCATTGCCTTGTAAATTGTCCTTGCGTATGAGCGTAGAGGTACCTAGTGGCAATACTGCCAGCCTGAGCCTAGGTAAGTAGGTACCTACCTAGGTACTTAGGTAGGCCTGGACGTCAAGTCGTCAACCACCGTTTGAAGCTCTCTTCAGATCTCAAGTGGCACGTTGGCACGAGAATCTTAACAATCTTGACTCTCCTAGCTCTCTGTGGCTGTCTAGAATATATTTCAAGTACCATGCCATAAATTCCCTCAAGACAGCTGACTACCTTCGATTAACCGGACTTGTTGGTTATTAGAAGTTGCATGGAATCATTTCCTGCATTCACCTTTTCCGCCCCAATGATTTCATGGTGAAGGTTTGGTTGGGGTTTAGGTAGTTAAAGCCGACACCGGGGAGAGAGGGGCCGAGCAGGCGCTCTCGTGGATCCTGGCACCGAAGTGATTCGGAATTTGGTGTCCGAGCAAGGCAGGCCAAGATGAGCTCATCGAAGATGTTGATGGAGCTCACCATTTTTATACATGTGAGTTCTTTTTATTTTATGTTGAGTAAAGAGGAGGAAATAATATCTTTGGCATGCTAACGGCTAGGTATCCAATGACTAGGTAGGTACCTGTTGCGATCCTATGTCTTTGGTCTATCATTTATTGTTAACACCTTACATAATTACTAAGTAAACGAATTATCAATAATTGACCCTTCACGAGCAGGAGTGCAAGAAAACAGATTCGGATTCTTAGCCGGCTATCTGATGATCGGAGTTTAATTGACTACCTAAGGTAGATTGTTTCTCGGTGCTTGGGAGTTGCCCAGTCGAAGCGCTGTATGTCACAGACTTCCATCACTAACAACTATGGAGAAGATCCTGAGACACCGCGGTTGCGCCGTGAGGCCGGATTCTGGTCTACGTGCTTGCCGCTAGATTACGAGATTCAGTTGGGGGTTCTCTATCTGAGCGTCATCTTTTATTAGTGAGCCTTACTGATTCATTTACATCAAGGTTAGCAACAGGAGAATGCTTATTACACTTTCCGGAATCGGCAGTGGCATCGTGTAACGGACGACGCTCCGTGTGTGAAAGACGGGAACAACACCGACACCCCAATGTCTTGATAATCAGATTGTACATACATCCCTAGACTCAGTGGGCCTTGGTGTGTCCCTCCCTGTTGGGGGAGCGGCAGAATAGGTACATAGAATTGCACTGGGCTACCTTAGGCGGCTCGCTGGTTACCTTAGGTAGGCAATCCAGGGACCGCCACCGCCGCCGAAGCCAGGACAGACAGGACTCGGTGAGGGATCGATGCCCGGGGGTGCCGGAGAAGCTGACAAAGAAGTCGGATTGTTTAGTTGGAGAAGCATCATGCTTCGTCATGCTCACGGCACATGACTGTGTAATGGACAAGTCTGGGTGTCCTATCAGCGATTGCTATTGTGTTGATGCGGGCCTGGTCATGAATCACAAAATGACATGAGAGGGGAGGAAAGAGCTGATACTCAAGGATATTGGTAACGTATTGCTGAGACAAATAAACACAAGAGGGATTGCTGGGTTGAAGTGTGTGGAAACACCATGCGTACCTACGTCAAGTCCGCGACAGATTCAGTCAGACATTGGGTTGCGTAGCATGGCCCCGAAAGCACGGAAACGATTCGGCCGCTTGCGCCTGAAGCAATTGGCCCGGGAGAGAAGAATTGATGGGTTCAGTGTCAGTTTTAAAAAGGACTCCATAAGCATAGATAGGTAGGCAAAATTTAGGCAAAATAGAAGTGAAAAAGGTAATTTGCGATGAGTCCGGAGATAGAATCGCCGCTGGGTACATCTGTGCTATGCTACCTACCTACCTTACTAAGGTAACTTACCTTACCTGACCTAGGTACCTGTGCGTTTGCGTGATGCCCTCGCGAGGACATCGCATAATAGTACACATTCATGACTGTAACCAATTCAAAGTTTCCTCACCATGGCTTTCTGATCACCGGATCCAGGCAAGACATTGTTAGGCGAGTAGCTCCACGTCAAGTACCGAACTCAGTGGACGGATCTAGGTACCTAGTTACACTCTCTTATCCACCCACTCTCTTTTAGGGACTTTCACTTCTGGATTTTAGGGACCCGACTGCATCATAGCCCCATCGCTCACGCAGGGATCCCACCTATCGATGAAGGTGGATGGATTTGGATTGTTACCTTAGCTCCCTCAGCTGCTGTGCTCAGGTCTGCGGCGGGCATTGGACGCTCCCGTCGTCATAAAACCTTCCTGGCCAGGCCCCAAAACCTCGTCACCTTTTCCGTTTCCATTTCCATCTTCCAGATCTCTCTCATACTTCCTCCACTCTCCCCTCTGCCGTGTACAGCTTCTCCTCGTTCCCTTCTGTATTGTATCTCGTTCCCCAGTCCATACTTGAACCTCAACAATGGATCCGTAGGTGCTCCCCTCAACCATCAACTTCCAAAAACCCCCACCATGGCTCTGCGCTCTAGCTGCGAGCTATCATGCTCGCGCTGAGCGTTTTGCGATACGATCGCGTCTCCTCACGCCTCAATGTTTGAACACCACAAGTGAAAATAGCTTCTTTACTGATACGCTTTCTCCTCTAGATGCATGGAGCTCAAGCAGAACACGACAATCGTCGTGCTCGGCGCTTCTGGTGATCTGGCGAAAAAGAAGACGGTGGGAAGCTCCCCCAACTGCCCCTCACATACTGATGTGCTTGTGCTAACATGTTCGATTTTGCTGCATGATAGTACCCTGCGCTTTTCGGCCTTGTAAGTGACCAGTCCATTCGAAAGAGCGCTATTCTCTCGACTAACATGTCCTCAGTATCGAAACCAGTTCCTGCCCAAGGATGTCAAGATTGTCGGATATGCCCGCACCAAGATGGACCACGATGAATACATTCGACGCATCAAGTCATACATAAAGACACCCACAAAGGAGACTGAGCAGCAACTCGAGGAGTTCACCGGGCTCTGCACCTACGTCTCGGGTCAGTACGACAAGGATGAGTCCTTCCAGGGTTTGGAGCAGCACCTCCAGGAGGTTGAGCAGGGCCGCCCCGAGAACCACCGCCTTTTCTACATGGCGCTGCCTCCCAGTGTCTTCACCATTGTTTCACAGCACCTGAAGAAGATTTGCTACCCCAAGAACGGTGTCGCGCGTGTGATTGTGAGTGGAAATACCCTCATCATGGGTAAAGGTTGGCTAACCATCCGTGTAGGTCGAGAAGCCCTTCGGCAAGGACCTTGCCAGCTCCCGAGAGCTTCAAAAGTCACTCGAGCCTGATTGGAACGAGCAGGAGCTGTTCCGAATTGACCACTACCTTGGCAAGGAGATGGTCAAGAACATTCTGATTCTTAGATTTGGCAACTCATTCCTCGGCGCCACATGGAACCGACACCACATCGACAACGTCCAGATCACCTTCAAGGAGCCCTTTGGTACCGAGGGTCGGGGTGGCTACTTTGACGAGTTCGGTATCGTTCGCGATGTCATGCAGAACCATCTCCTTCAGGTCCTTACTCTCTTGGCTATGGAGAGGCCCATCTCTTTCAACGCCGAGGATATCCGCGATGAAAAGGTTCGCGTTCTCCGTGCCATTCCAGCCATTGAGCCCAAGAACGTCATCATTGGTCAGTACGGCAAGTCTCTTGACGGTAGTAAGCCCGCCTACCGTGAGGACGACACTGTCCCCAAGGACTCGAGATGCCCTACTTTCTGTGCACTCGTTGCTTACATCAAGAACGAGCGCTGGGATGGCGTACCTTTCATTATGAAGGCCGGAAAGGCTCTCAACGAGCAGAAGACAGAGATTCGAATCCAGTTCAAGGACGTCACATCGGGTATCTTTAAGGACATTCCCCGAAACGAGCTTGTTATGCGCATTCAGCCCAATGAGAGTGTCTATATCAAGATGAACTCTAAGCTGCCTGGTCTCAGCATGCAAACTGTTGTTACCGAGCTGGATCTCACCTACCGACGACGATTCTCCGACCTCAAAATCCCGGAGGCATACGAGTCGCTTGTCCTTGACTGCTTGAAGGGTGACCAGTCCAACTTTGTCCGTGACGACGAGCTCGACGCCAGCTGGCGCATCTTTACCCCTCTCCTCCACTATCTTGATGACAACAAGGAGATTATTCCCATGGAGTACCCTTACGGTATGTTTCTGACGCGAGGCATGCTGAGTTTTACTTACATTGTTAATAGGTTCTCGTGGCCCTGCTGTTCTGGACGACTTCACCTCCTCTTACGGTTACAAGTTCAGCGACGCTGCTGGTTACCAGTGGCCAACAACCAATGCTGCTGCTCCTAACAAGTTGTAAGTTTGATAACTTGCATCTTGTAGGCTAGTCTGGGTGCGACGAAATACAGAAGCGGTTTGCTAATCCTTGTAGCTAATCACGCCTCCCCGACAATGACAGAGTCACGACCGATTTCGGACTATGATATCCAAGCCTGGCGAGGCAACAAAACACCAACCAATGATTTACTCTATATAAAAACACGATGGAAACTGTTGTCGTAACTTTTGCGACATAATGATGGGCATTTGCTTCTGGGAACTTTTTAGATGCGTTCACATTGGGGGATTGGCTCATGGCTTACGAATCGCTCAATCAAATGAAAATTTCTATTTCAACCTTGAATTGATGATTCCCAGTTTGGATAGGAATGACTTCGTAGTCATGATACAAGGCTCTTTATATCCTACCTTACCAATACTTCAATAGGCTGTGGGTCTGGGCCGTCGACGCCACAGATGTTCAGAGATCAAAGGGTTGAAAGACACGGTAGGTAGGCTTGCATAAAGACATCATGGATATTACGGAGGCGCATCAATGCCGATGTATGTCTCCTACATTGTTTTTCACGATAAGAAAAAACACATTGTATGTGCCAAATAAACTAAGCACGCAATAAAATCTACCCTGCTATTGAAACGCTCTTTATTTTAATTGATAATGGTGAATTTAATGAATTCGTGCATAGCAAATTATGCAACCTTTACGTTGCCCCCAAAGTCTTTGTGCTGGCTTGTACCTGGCCTATCACATGACTAGGCGTGTCGAGCGCTCGGCCAAATGAAGCAACAATCAAGACTCCTCTAACAGTGAACAAACGATTCACCCGACGAAACGACACCTCGTACACAGACGATCCTTCACGAAAAAATTAGAATTTAGGGCGCCAAACTATATAACCTTATGTATGATTCGTGCGCGCACCTTTTCACATGACCTGGCAGGTCTTCATTCGTTACCCCAGTGCATCTGAAGACTTCTCGCCATCAACCTCGCCCTGATATCAACAACTACAACCAACCACCTACTCCTCCAGGATGAGCGATCCTGCCGGCGAAATAGTCCACATCACCCAGGGCTACATACCACTTTCCAAGGTTCTTACACGACTCGCGCAATCGACTCACAATGCGCTCCAAGATCAGATTGCCGCACTGGCAAAGATGCCTTTGCCTACTGCCGCCATGAATGGAAACTCGACGGTGCCGAACAGCGACGTCGAAGACGGATCTGGCGAAAATACTGCCAAGAAGACATCGATACTGAACTTTGCTATGAGGGAGCATCGAAAATGGGTTAAAGCGCTTGTGATTACAGAATGGAGTCGAAAGGCCGACATGGTTAGCAAGCTTATCGACCTGAGATTTCACCTCCAAGGGCAAGAGGTCTTGTTCTCCGGAGCACTGGATGTTATGGGTCACGTCAAAAGGGATCTTACATTTGCGAGAATGCCAAGTCCTGATCTGAAAACAGCCCTCCAGGTACTGTCGACTGGAGAGGCCGCTTGGATGCCTGATGTAGGTCTTGCGCATCGCGAGACAACGGCGATCAAGCTGACTTTGCTACTAGCTCTCCTATATCGAGCCACCCCCCCTAACACGACAGGAACAAATTCAATGGATCAGCGATCTCGATACTCAACTATCATTGCGACTTAACCTCGAAGATTTCGACAAGATCCCATATCACTTCAGAAACTACGAAATCGATTCCGGCCGAGTAACCTTTAAAGTTGCGGGAGAATTCGAGGTTGATCTCACAATCGCAGACGAAGATTTCGAAAAACAGTTTTGGTTCATCGACTTCCGGTTCGCTTTTGAGCCAGCAGCATCCTCGATTCCTGACGGTCTAAAGAATTACCTCGAGGGGCAGGTAAACGATATCCTCGGCAAAGACGGACTGTTGGGCTGTTATCAATTCCTACACGAACTGGTCCTCACGCATAAGCTCAACGAGCTCAAGAGACAAGCGAGTCAACTTAGCAGAGGTTCATGGACGGGAACCCTCAAGGTCGAGCCACTCAATCGAGCGCTGGCAATTCAATATTGGACTTCGCGCACACAGCTTGGTAGTCCGAAGAGTTGGATCTTAGTCGCCGTCAATAGCGGCCGGAAGCCAAATGGCCAACCTGGTCCCAAGTCGTCAAGTCACTTGATGGCGAAATGGTATCGAGACAACAAGGAGGTGAAGGACACGAATATCTCTTTCGATGCCGACAATCTATCAGCCGAGACCCTTCTGAAGACGGTTATTGGCCGTCATGTTGAATTTCTTTTGGGCAGCATACACAGCAGATTGCAGGCCTTCCCTCGCTTCCAAAATCGAGATGCTGCTATGATTTTGAACATCTCTCACGATGACCCCGCGACTTCATTTCTAAGTATGCAGGTCGGTTACAAAGATAGCGCATCCTTGCTTGTGGAGCCAACAACTGGTGTTTTCGCTGTCAAGCCTCATTCAAAGTTCACTATTCAACATGAGCATTTATTAAATAACGGAAAGAATCCGGCGGATGACGGCGCAACATGCTTGGAGAATGTGAGATGTGGAGTTATGGAAGATGAGCTTATTCGCCGCGGAAGCACGACAGGCTGGACTACCAAGAAGAGTCCTATGAGCAAGGATGAGTTGAGATTTTTAACCAATACCCGCGAATGGACCAAGACGATTTGGCTTCAGAGAACTGGCTGGGACCCAAACTGGTTCATCATGGTCATGCTGAGTCCGAGCGGGGATGCGTGGTGGCTTGTTGATGTGTAAGTTGGGAATAAAGTACCAATAGCTGTGTTTGCAATGCACTAACATGTTTAATAGCAGCCGAAATGCAAATGGACAGTCCAATCGCTTGTCGTCGAAGCTTCCTCTTAATAAGGGCTATCCTCATCTTGAAGATGAGTTCTGGAACAACCTAACCCTGTTCGCGACTGGCATGATTGCTCAGGCAGTGGACCAACACGAGCTTTATCGGCACAACATCAAGTTCCTACTGCAAGACACAAGAAACTGGTCTATTCCCCAGCAGGTCCGACTCCCAACCCTCGAAATCTCTCTCTCAGACATCTTCCCATCCATGGTCTTTAACATGGCGGAGAAGGATAATGCAAAGGCTGCAGATGAGTCCAACGCTGGTACAGAGACCTCCAGGCTTGGACCAGTTGCGCCAACGGCTTCCACATCGGGCATTTCAACCAGGCAACCATGGGCGCACGATATTGTCTCAATCAGGTTTAAGGGTGTTGAGCCTGTCGACAAAGAAGCCTCTGGTGCAGGTGGCCCCATCTCAGATGTTTCTTTCATGTGCGTTTCCGATGCTATCATCAAGGTCCGCAAGCCCGCCAAGTTCGCCATGCTCAAGGGCCACATGGTTGGTCGCGACGTCTCTTGGAAAGCACGTACGGGCGAATTTTGCTTACGAATGCGTTCAAATATCGGACGATCTATCTTGGAGAACCTGAAGGCTCGGGTCAAAGCCGTGGATCGGTTTGTCAGCTTCTTTGAATCATTGGATAAGGCGAGGGGCTTTATCAAGGCCGAGTCAGTGAGTTTGAAGGAGGTGACTTTCTCTTATGGACCTCCAGCATCACAGGCGGTCGAGAACGCCGAAGCCTCGCGTCTCTGGAGAGTGGCACTGGATCTCTCCAACAATGATATTGACATCCAGGTGCAGGAGACTAATCCTCATCTTCCAGTTACTGATTTGATGCAAAAGCTTGTGAATGGTGCTAATGGTATTGGGGCTCTTATGGACTGGCTCCCCGTGTCCCTACCAACCATGGAAGCTTTCAAGAAGATCAGGGAGGCATGGTCCGATATCGAAGCCCGTCGTGAGGGACGGTTCAAGTTTGTAATGAATTCAACGGATGAGATGTCATTTGAATATCTCCTTGCCGGGACTGGCCCTGGAAACCAACAAGTACAGCGCAGCATCACATTCCTCGGCCAGATCAAGCAGCGTCGAGGTGAGCCATGGTGGCATATCGAGCGGAAGATCCTCTCTAGCGGCTGGCCTTCTTCAAACGATGAATTTGCTGCAGCACTCAAGCCTGTTTGGGATGGGAAGGGCAATGACTGGCGCGGTCTTGTCACTGGAGCAGCAGGCCGACCAGAGAATGGCATCATCGACCTTCTTCTAGCCATTGACGAAGCTATCCGGCCACTGGCTGGCTCGACTTTCAAGAACAACTCAGAGGTGGTCATCTTGGAGTAAAACAAACATACTGCACATTTTACGACGAGCTTAATTTCCATAAACCATGGTGTTGGAGGGGCTACTTTTTTATTACCATCATTAGACGAGCGGCGAAATGGGGGGTTTAAACAAAGCGGATGAGTGTTTTTGCGATGGCTTAATGATACCTCTATATGAACACAGAATACCATTATATTGATTATGGTTCAGGCCAACAAAACCGCGAGTTAGGTAGATAATGTTGTAAATGATTTGACGTGCTATTGCATCTCGCTGCAAGAAGTAACCTATATCTTTCTATTGCCCCTGTAATAATACAGCTTTTTGTCCCAATATGCATTCACCTTTCCGTTCTAAAACACCTGTGGCCTTGTCCCATCACCAAAGTACATGCATGCATTATTCCCCGCTACTTAAAATGCCGTACAGGGATCTGTGAAGTCGCAACGACAGCAAATTGCTGAATGTCGTTGAGATACTCCAAGCCCGTAGCTTCAAGGCCCCCCTTCGCCGCCGTGGCAGCATCATAGCCGGCGCGCAGGCTGGCAACAGCACCAATGCGAGTGAAGGAACCACCAGCGACAGCAAGACGCCCGCCAAAGTTCTGTGTTAACTCGGTGTGCGCAGCCCTCAGGCGATCCTGGTGGCCAACGTAGTGCTGAGGGATGCACTCTCTAGCAAAATTGGCTGTGGCATAAGCCGGAGCATCGCGCGGGATGCCGAGATGACGCTCGAGCAGATTGCGAGCTTGGATAATGGCCTCTTCCTCAGTAGGGGGGGTGACATCAGGACGATCGTAGTAGTGGCCGCCCATGAGGACGAAGAGCTTGGTACCAGCAGGCTCATCCTTGGAGCGAGTCTGAACGTCAGAATCAAAAAAGACACCGAGAGCGTGCTCAGGGTTAAGCTCAGGGGCTACGGAGTTGGGAATGAGATAGCCGAAACCGGGAGGCTTCAGATTTTCTTGAGGGAACCAGATGTTGACAGTCATGACAGAGACGGAGTGTGCTGTTGAGAGCGAAGGGAGTTTGTCTCCTGCGAGACGAGCAATATCTTGTGCAGATAGCGTTGAGATGACCTTATCGTATACCTTGGAGTTGTGCTTGGACTTGTTCTTGGCGTTGGAACTGGTAACCTGACACATGCTGTTAGGACCGTCGACCAGGCTATAAGGGGAAGATATCTTACATGAACTTGCTGGTTAGCTTTATTGTAAACTACATCCTGCACGGCCTCGCCGGCTTTTATAGTGACATTCGGTTGCTCCCGCAGGGCAGCAGATAGAGCTTGCGGCAGCGACTCCATGCCCTTGTCACCTAAGTCCACCAGCGCACTCCTTGGCTCCAGTGCCATCTTCTGAATCTGCTTGTCCTGGCCTAGGGTTTCGAGGAGAGTCTGCTCAGCCACAGGCATAGGCCGCGCCGACAGGCCGGGGTTTGGCAGGTACCAGCCCCAATACACGCGATCCAAAACACAGCGAGCGCTCAGCTTGTCGATATCACCGCCATAAATACCATGCATCATAGCTGAAGCCAAGTTACCTATGCCCTTTCGACTGTTGCTCACGGCGTAGAGCCATTCAGATACCGAGTAGTCCTTGGAAGGGAGAGTTCTCTTGCGCAAAGAGTTGATACCCAGTCCAAGACTGGCACCGATGATCTCAAGGTAGAGCGGCTCACGGAAGATATCAAAGATACTAGCATTGGGGGGCGTGGGAACGAGATGGTCTGGGTAGTAGATATATCGTGGCTGTTGACTAGGGGAGTTGACAACAAGTCCAAGATCGAGAGCCTAGAGTGCGGCATGTTAACGGGGCGCTCTTTTGGTGCTGCAGCAAATGTTCTCACCAAATCGTAGAGAACAAGGTCATCGAAGCGAAATGTGTTACCAGCTAGAGAAGACAACGACCTAGCACCGCGCTCAAAGGATACGGTACCGCTCTTCCCTTCAATATCGACCGGTACTCTGTCTGTCTTGATCCATCCTCCCAGTCTATCACTCGATTCGTATAATGTAATCTTGGCCGTCGAGGGGAGTTTCTTTGCGAGGTAGTATGCCGCCGTGAGACCCGTCAATCCACCTCCCAAGACTGCGATATTCGCGTCCTTCGCCTGCGACACATATTTCCGTCCATTGTTGAAGGACTGCGTGTAATTGCACGCGACAATTGGTCGTCGCCGAGTCAGTGCCGAGCTTGTGCTGAGGTTGCGGATGCCATCAAGACGTCGGAGGGGCAGTTGGAGGTGAGATGTCGCTGGTAAGCTCAGGAGAGCTACAGCCGTAGATTCTGCTCGACGGCGACTCATTGCTAGAGCTCAATTGATCATGGCCGAGGTGCTGAGTATGTAAGAGTGTATGTTACGAGAAAGAGGAAGATCGAAAGATGGTGGAGTGTTGAACCAAGGGTCCCGCGCCATGAGCCGGCATTCTTCCGTGTGCGTCATCAACACCGCGGAGAAAGGACTACTACCAATATCATACATACTACGAGGCAGGTCAAGGTTAATTCTAGATGTTTGAATTTATAAGCAAAGTCTTCTTTGGCGAATCATAAGATTACAACATCACAAACAAATGGTTGGGAACAATCATTGCAGTAGCCATGAAACCCGTCGTTTTCATTCTCCCCATCGCGCATACCGCTTTGAAGCATCATGATGCGCAATCTACTGGCCTTTTTTTGCTTCTTGGCCTCTCTATGTATATGATACTAAACAAGATGGCTTGGGCTGCTTCAAAACACAACCGAGTAATACCAAACCCCCAAACGCCCTTCCATGCTCTGCCACATCGGCCACAGACATTACAAAGCAGCCGTAAAAGTACATGTCCTTCGTTCACAGCTTTTCTGTTCATCAAGGCCGCATATTTGCCGTTCCTCGGCTTCTAGGGACTTTGGCCATGGGTATCGTGATCTCTTTTCGATCAATCTATCTCCCCTTTCCTCCCCTCATTCTCATTTAACCAATGACATCAGTCTCCTGCTTAACCTCTGTCTCCTCCCCCTTGATGAGCTCTTCGGGGGCTTGGTCGTCCACAAACTTTCTCTCACTTGGGTGCTCTGTACTTTCGCCAGCGGTCCAGACCTTGTCTTTAAAGCCACCTTGCTGGCCTTCCTCGTGCGCAAAAGCGCAGTTCGGGTTGAGGCAAGGGTTGAACCTGCACTTGGTCTTGACGTGAGTGAATTTGCAGTCGGCATTTGTGCAGCCAGCACCGTTTCGACAGAGAGGCATTGATGGGTGCTTGAAAGGGCACTGAGGATTCTGGCAGTTGGGGAAGAACTTGCAGTCTAGTTCGCTCTGGTGGGCCAGACGGGCCGCTGGTGAAGGATGCCGCGCGACGCATTTTCGGTTCTTGCACGCAGCTCCGAAACTGCAGTTATCGTTTACGTCGACCGATGTTCCCTGGGGGGCGGCGGGTGACTGGTGAGCAAACTTGCAGTCCTTGTTGGTACATCTCAAGTTGTACTTGCAAACCGTGTCCTCCGGGTTCAGTTGCTCACGTTTCTCGCCGGACATGTCGACATCCTCGCCCTCACCCTCGAAACCAGCATTGTTGCCGCTCTGTCGGTCGTTGAAACCCTTACGGTAGTTACCTCTGCCGGGGTGTTGCGTACGGTCGAATAGAGATTTTCCTCCACGGCGTTGCTGTCCATATGGACCCTGGAATCCTCCACCACTCATCATCTGTTGCATTTGAAGCATCATCTGACTCTGTTGTTCCAGAATAGCGGCGAACTCGGCTGAGTTGGGTTGGCCACCTTGCATCATCCACTGCGCCTGAGGACCACCAGCAGCCATGTTAGCGAGACCAGCCTGAAGGTTAGCGGTGCGGTTGTTGTGTCGTCCAATTCCACCTCGGCCTGTTCTGGGCCCATTTGGCGGTGTACGGCCATGGGTGTTGATACGTTCGCTTCCTGTTTGGCCTCTAACACGGTGAAGTGCAGAATCGCCAGCTCGGTCCATGGCTTTGTTCATCTGTCCGAACATGCGCTTATCACGTCCCCCGCGCTGGTTACCGTTGCGCATTGAGCGTGGGCCGGTAGGTCTAGTAGAAGTCAGTGATTTGGTGATACGGAGTAGTATGATGGGGTTGGCATACGCATTCAACTCTGACACATCACCAGCATTCATGTCTGTATCCAAATCGCCTTCTGTTGTCGCGTCTTGACTTGTATCAGGCGCTGCGTTGCCCCCGGCGTTGAACTGAGCATTTAGAGCATCGATCTGTTCAAAGAGCCACTGAGAGAAGTTGCGAGTGCTGGGGTCGTCCGAGCCAAGGCCAAGTAGATCTCCCGAGAGTTCGGCGGCGATCTCGTCCTGAGACTTTCCGTTCACAAGCATGAGTATAATATACTCTGCTAGGGCGGAGTCATCAGCACCGCCAGTTCCCCATCCAACTTCGACGAGTTTGGGCTGGATGGCGGCATTGAGAGCCTCGGCCAGGGGCGTGTTGAGGCTGACTTCGACGGGCATGATGAATGGGTGCGCAGTCGTAGTCCGGGGGAATGGGTAGTTTATGTGGTGAGATTGAGGTGATTTTTGGTGGCGGAAGAATTCGCCGTCAAGTTGGATCGGAGGCGAAGCTTTGAGTCAGGGACGCGTCTTTTGGAATAGGTAGGTAGAGTAAAAATAAATCGCGTCGCATGAGCTAGTTCCTGGTCGCAATGTAGCAAAGAGCGCAGACGTCGAGTCGCTAGATGTGGGGTGATCTGGTGATGTTGCGACGTCGTACGAATCAGCAATGGAGCGAGGTTTTGGTTGATTCAAGATAGAGATGAAGTTGGCAAAGGTCTGCTTAACGGACGCAGAAGTCGTCAAGAATGGGTCCGGGCCAGTTGAGTCACGTGATGGGGTCGATCAGTCATTGTTCCGCGGTTCATGGAGGTGTGCCGTTGTTCTCTTTGTAATACTATGTAAAGTTAGCACAGCTGACAGTCTTCCAGTTGTCCATTCACTGGCGTGCTATCGCAGTGAACAGTGCTACTGTTTGGACTGCTATCTCTTGCTAAGCAAGCAAGGAGGCTCTTTCATTCGCGACAAAAAAACAAAACCAAAAAAAGATGATACACTATCACGGACCAGAAGCTTCGGTGACCAACGAATGAGAAGTACATGCGATTAGTCATGCCTTTGTGGCATTTACAATGGAACTCTCTTTATTGTAGTTGTTTATTAACATCAGCTGTTGGCTTTGTACGAAAATGATGGTTGTTGTTCTGACGAAAGGATATACTTCTTTCTCCGCTCCTCTATTAAGATGAAGCTATTTATGGAATCATTATGAACACATATTTTTGCTCAGTCATCTGAGAGTACCTAGAAATGACGTTTGTTTCTTTGTACTACTCAAGCTTGTTTCCTTAGACTGAGAACATGCACCGGTACCTACAGTGCATGGATAAAAGTTCTGACATATCCCGATTTTACCCTAATTACCCTGATTATACCCTGCTATTTTACTTTACAATTAACTAGGTAAT
>LTDI01000969.1:0-38389 GCA_001654545.1 Fusarium agapanthi
AAGGAGATTCTATATACCTAGAAGCTAAAAAACAAAAGAATTAAAAAGAAGTGTAAAAAGGATACTAAAAAGGCAGAATCTAGGAAAAAGAATAATATTATTATAATTATAAATAAGAGTAGATTATAATTCTATTTTATACTAATTAATTTATATATAAATTAATTAAGATATTATGCATTAAAGTTATAACAATAATTAAAGGTAGTGCGTGGAAGGGGGGGTGCGCGGAATGTAGGTACGCGACACTACTGGGCGACGCCAGGTGTCGGAGACCGGCAGTGGGCGTGTCCATTCCGGGCGGGTTTATTCGTCGCTTCCCGGTTCACAGCAGATCCGTTCTGGTCGAGGGTTCAACTTTGTGATGTTAATGGCCGTCGGAGGATAAAAGCGCGAACTTCAGAACTGAAATATCAGCGCAGAAAGACTTAGTTAAGCCGATTGTGATGATCTCCACATTTATCGGCAATGTTATTCATCTCATTATACCTATAGGGGGCGTGATCCAAAATGGCCAGTCTTTGTTCTATGCCGGCCTTGGATTCGAAGGAAGAACAGTTCTCCTTATCAGCGGCTGTTATGGATTTATGGGTGTCATCGGCCAGATCATCAACATGGCGTTTGTGTCTGACAAGTGGCCACGTAAGCGAACAATGTGTAAGCGCTCTTCCTACCAAACTTTTACACTATGTATGGTTATTGAAGCTGATTCTTTGATCTTAGGGCTTGGTTCTCTTGTTCTAACAATCTTCCTGGTTCTCCTAACCATCATGTCGCGGTTTTACGGCGATGGCAGCCACCTCGCTGGAGCCGCGGCTGGGGTAGCCTTCATTTTCCTGTACTCGGCCTGCTACGCTATCTTCTTCAACAGCACAGTTTGGGTCCTTGTCTCCGAGATCTTCCCACAGCATCTTCGCGGAAATGGCAATGCCTTCGCTGTCTTTTCCATGTCTGTGACAAACATTTGGCTTTCCCAGATCACGCCATACGCATTTGAGGCTATCGCCTGGAAGTTCTACTTTGTCTTCATTGCGCTTAATCTGGCCGCCGCCGTTGCCTACTGGGTTTGGCTACCTGAAACAAATCAGTTGACCCTGGAGGAGATTGCCGGGGCATTTGGAGACGAGGTTGTTAAGTCTGATAAGCTTGACCCTGACCACAAAGAGGATATCAGTAAATAATGAGATAAAATAATGGCTAGGGCAAAATACTTAGATCAGATTATCTTACAATAATTCTAGAGTTAGGGCAATTTACCCCTCCCATATCTACTCATCCCAAAGCATATCCGCTTGCGTCACTATGGACCAGACTGCTCAGGATCTAAGCGACATAAGAAAGCGAATTAGCGAGATATTGTCGGATGTATCAAAGGAACAGCAAGAGCTGGATGATATCATCCAGTTCATCAACAGAATTGAACAATTGGACCTCGAAAATGTGTCTGGCAGTGCCTCGAGTGCAAAGAGGAAAAGATATAAGGCTCAGGCCAAGTCTGTGAAGGAAGAGAAGGAGGACTCCGAGCGCAAACGAGTGGAAAAGGAAGAAAGTCTTGGTCGAATGTGGCAGAAGATCCATGAGCTGCAGGAACGAGAGAGGGAGTTGGCAAAGTGATAAACATGTTTGATTTATGAGGATTATTGCCAGCCGTGTTTTGCCTTTAATGCTTTTGACTCGGCGAGTATCTTATCTATCTCGGTCTCATATAACCCGTTCTCCTTCAAGTACTGAGTATACCGTTCACACCTTTGTGCCTGGCGTTGAGCGTGCAAGGTAAGTTTGGGATGATCATCGAAGAACTCAGAAACCACATCATCAAGGTTATCTTCAGATAAATGATTGATTACCTTGTAACACAAGAAGTCGTAGAAAATGTCCGTGGCATCGGTAGGACGACGCAGTATATGGGCGACGCAAAACTTAATATCTATATCCTCACAAGTATACCACTCCCTTTTCAACTGATCACAGAGTTCGTTGGTGGAGCCCTTCTCATTCAAGACGCTGCGAAACTCGGCATGGATTTGTTTGTCCGTCTCGGGTGAGTCATGGTCCGTGATCCAAGACGGCGGTGTAAACGTTTGACGAGGAACAGTGCTCGAGAACTCCCAGTCAATTATGCCCTGGATGTTGAAATCCCCATCTACGATGATGTTGGGACTTCGTAAGTCCTGATGATTCAAGATGAAGGGGCCATGGTCAAGGTGAGGGTCAATAAGCTGCTCAAAAATTTGTTCCAAGGCGTCAAGAGCAAAGATTTCGTATCGAATATCCTCAATAGTATGATCGCGAACTGGAGGCGAGAAAAAGCCCGATACGAGGCTAAACTGGTATTTCATATATGCCATGGCGGATGAGAACATTGGCGGAGGGGGAAGGCGAAGTGTATTGGCAGACATAGACATGACAGGGCCAATGATAGGGCGAGAGGGTTCATCCGGATTCGGCATTAGAGAGCCAATCGAGGGAAACCTAAGGCCGTGAAGTTCAGTAAGGATATCGATCAGTTGAGAGTAAAAGTTCCGTCGGTGCTCCTCCTTAGCGACAAGCAGCCGCTTTTTGTCCAGCGAATAACCCTCGATAAAGTCTGTGATGAGAAACATCTAAGTTCCAATGCCACTTTTTGTCAAAAGAGCACCGCGACCATAAGCCCGAACGCGGGGGAGTGGAATTTGGGTATGATGCTCAAGGTATCTACGTGGCAGTCAGCGCGAGTTGAGAGACGGATCGATGTCGGGTAGACTTACTGGATGGTAGTCACTTCGCTCAGCAATTTATCCCATGGATTATACACAGCAGGCTCAATGGGGACTCTGACAACCCATTTTGGCTCGTCGGTGACAAATTAAACAAAGAAGCAAACATTAAAACTACCGCTGGCCTTGTTTACGACTCGGCAAGACTTATTATTGTTATATTTTGACGCCAATGCACAGATGGCAGATAGATCGAGGGACTCGATAAATGCTCGTCTTTCTTGGATGAACTGGTCTTCGGTAACAACGGGGAACTGGTTGCTACTAAGACTGGGGATGCTTGTATCCATGGCCGAATTACTAAGTTCTGGCGTCTGGACCTCATTCTTGGTATCGTCACTTGGACTTTGGTTTGCTGATATTTGGGTAGGTGAGAAATAAGGAAGCTGGGCGAGTTGATCCCAGAAACTAGAGAAGGAGGCAAAAAACGACGCCCAGCGTATGCGAAATAGTTGAACTATCACGGATAGCATGGCTGGTCCAATATCGACGATGCATTGTTGGGTAGATGCTGATTGACTGACAGTTGAATCATGCTGCTTGGAAAAGGAGATGTGCCATTCGGTTAATAGTAAGTCCTATGATGGCTCCTTAGCTTAACGACGAAATGTGGTTGTGGGTGATGTAATTGGCCAAATCTTCATGGTGGGGCAGTATGCGCTATAAATAGCCATACGATTGGCTGCTAATCCGTAGAACGCCGGGCGTTGTTACGACCGGTATAGGTTAAGTACTAGGTATTTGCTGGAAGTCAACATTAGCCCCAGCATTACTATGCCATGCACCGTGGAGTAAATTTGGTTATCAGGAACTTCATTTGTAGGCCGGTTGTGTGAGATCAATCAACTCAGCCATGTCATGCGGATTCAATAAGTCAGACACCAAGAAGTCATTGAGATTTGTCATCGCTTCCTGCCAATCCAAGTCGTAGTCTGGGAAAGGCGGCAAGGCGAGGTTACCAGCATCGAACGAAAATTTACCAATTGCTCATTTCTCTTGCTAGTCTATATACGACTGTTGATCAACTTGATACGTGGTAGAGCGCTTATATCAGATGCAATACTCGCACTTTGTGACTCTGTTTGGGATTCGTCCACTGTGGTTCCTGCGGTTTCTTGAGGAAGAGCTTTTGAACTTCGCATTCGAGTGATCGGACACGACAACGGTAACATTCGGGAACTGCCATATCGCATCGTCTTTTGGACTTGATGCATGAAGCTCATGATTGGCGATAAGGAGGTTGCATGGAAATGAGAAGAAGTGGCTGTCTTCTAATTGAACTCACTCACTGCTTACGATAATGAGGGGGAGTTGCTGTAAGGGGATCTCGACTTCCGCACTTTAGGACTCTCTAATTGGTCTCGCTTATTTTTGGCTTCCGCTGCTTAATCTGTGGGGTACACTGCATGCTCCACTTCCAGTCTCACCAGCCAATCAAATAAATGACATTGATCTTGTAAGGCGGAAGTAAAAATGGCGGAAGTAAGCTCCGCAGAGGCATAGGGTAAGCACCCTCATCTTTTTGCTGGCAATTACGTTAGAAATCAACAATTTCCAAGTCAGTTGGCTCAAAAATCTTGCTCTCTAGGTATAAATATGAACTGCTGCTTCTGTTGCCGATATCCTGTCACGCATTTCTACTTTGCATCTCGAACAACACATTTCCAAAGATACATCTCCAACATTCTTCAACATCATTGTAGCCATGGCTACTTTCAAGGTAGAATTTGTTCTAACATATCACCATGACACCTACGACGAAATCTCTGAAACAAACCCCGACCTATCCTGCGAGGGGAAAGTCGTCTTTGTTACAGGCGGTGGTCGAGGAATTGGCCATGAAATCGCAAAGGCCTTCGCCGTCGCTGGAGCCAAAGGCGTATTTATTATTGGAAGGACTAAGGACTGGTACAGAGCTGCTCAGTGCTGTAAAGGAAATCAAAGTCTCTCTACTAGCACTTCAGTATCGGTTCATCATGCCGAAGCCGATATCACAGATAGAGAGGCTGTCTCTTCTGCTTTTAAGAAGGCAATTGCAGCATTCGGCCACATCGATATCCTCATCCAGAACGCAGGACATCTCGATGCCCATCGCTCTCTGCTGGACTCCGATCCCGATGACTACTGGAAAACGTTCGAGATCGATGTCAAAGGAGGCCTGCTTGTAACCCAGCAGTTCCTGAAGCAAAGTCAACCCGGTGACACGATTATCAATATCGGATCTGGAGCTGGGCATCTGCCCCCCATCCCTGGCTACTCTGCGTATTCTTCATCAAAGCTTGCATTCGCAAAGATGATCGAATGCGTCCATCTGCAGAACCCTCATCTTCGTGTTTTCAACATCAATCCTGGTGCTATTGCCACGGAGATGCAGAAGAAGTCCGGTGATATTGCTATAGTGGATAATATCCGCAAGTTCGCTATTTCGGGAGTTTGAGTTCTTTTTCTTGAGCTAACATTCTTAGGGCTCCCGGCGTCATATTGTGTCTGGCTGGCTGCTTCGAAAGAGGCTGATTGTCTGAAAGGCAGGTTTCTTTGAGCCAACTGGGACGTCACAGAGCTGTTGCAGCGGAAGGATGAAATAAAGGAGCAGAATCTTTTGACTCATGGCCTTATTGGCCTGTCACTGCCTTGAACATCAGGATAACACTATAGATATATAGTAATTCGAGTTTTACTTCCCCGACCACTTATGTATCTAAGGGAACGGCTGGATGCTACCGGCCCAGTATATGCGACAGCTGCTTTGCGGTTATGTAGTAGCTAACATTACTGATGATGTAAGTTGGTATCTTGAATTGAGGTTAAAGCCAGCAACGAAAACTTCTGAATATTAGCACATGCGATGCATCTGCGCCAAGTCCATGATATCTTGTGCTATAGTGCCTTAATAAAAACATCTAGCTTGCTTTATTATCTCCCGCACTACCCAATCAAAGCAACCTGAGGAAATTTATTTGACCAGGCCAAAGATGGGGTTAACAAGGTTTACAAACGGTCAGCGCTTAATACGATTCGTTTAATTGGGTAGTGCCGCCGTGACGCTGTGATCGGCGGCTTCTGCATTTCAGCTGCCAAGGATTAAGTGCAATCGGCGCTTATGATAAATAACCTTGAGTACTCTTTTCTTATGGCTCCCTCTTTAGACCTTTTCTTTCAATTTTATGCCTCTCCTGTAATATGAAAAC
Source organism: Fusarium agapanthi (assembly GCA_001654545.1). NCBI lineage: Eukaryota > Fungi > Ascomycota > Sordariomycetes > Hypocreales > Nectriaceae > Fusarium > Fusarium agapanthi. The sequence goes on from LTDI01000969.1 coordinate 5,945, forward strand.
ATCAATTTTGATCTTCTCGCCTAAGGGCGACACAGAGCTGATCCTCCGCCGTCCTAACTTTCGGAAGCGCAATGAGCCCAAGAATGAGAGCACAGCAAATGAGACTGCACCCGAGAATGAAGTTGTGAAGTTGGACGATACCAAAACTGAGAACGGCCAGCCCAAGGAAGATCAACCGCTGGATCCTGATGTGTATTCCGACCGCTCTTCTTCGGTACACAAGACTGAAGACCTGAAAGCCTTGATGGCCTCTGACGAAAAAGGTCATTCTGTTGAGATCCGTCTTCGGGTCTCATCAGCACACCTAATACTATCCTCCACAGTTTTCAAAGCTATGCTTGACGGCCCTTTTAGCGAAAGCATTCGCAACAAAGACAATCTCTTTGAGGTCAAGACTTTTGAATGGAATGCAGAAGCACTAGTGATCCTCCTGGATATTATTCACGGGCATCACAGAAGTCTTCCACAGAAGGTTGAACTTGATATTCTCGTCGAGATTGCGATGCTATGTGACTACTATCAGTGTGAAGAGATTGCGGAAACCTTTGCAGACCGGTGGATCACGGCATTTGGGGAAGATAGGCCGTATGACGAGGAAGCGACTATGAACTGGATGTTTATTGCTTGGGTATTTCAGAGGAAACAGTTGTTCAATAGCATGGTTGATGCGACGCTTCAGCATAGCAAGGTTCCTGTGCATACAGATCTGCCGCTGCCAAGTATGATCGTTGGTATGTTTATCTATTAGGCTGGCTGTGTATTGCCAGGTTACTAACAAGATCATAGAGAAAGTTGAAACTCAGCGTCTGAAGCTCATCAATGATGTCCTAACTAATATCTATGGTCTTCACGAGTCACTATGGGCCACTAACGATAACTGCAATCCGCAATGTGCATCAATGCTTCTCGGCTCACTTATGAAGCAGATGCGTGAAGCCGGACTTGAGATCCCGAAGCCCAAAGGCCTACCATCGTCAATCCGAAGCTTGGTGGGACTGCGAAAGTTTGTATCGGGACTTGAAACCCCTGTTTGGTATATTGACAGAGTGTTCGGTAATCCAATCAAGCATGGTTGTTCTTTTCAGCAGAAGACGAAGCCGTGGCTAGACGATATGGCTAAGACATATAGGGACGGGTTTCGGTTTGAGGATTTTACAGATGCTTCAAGTTATGAGGCCCTTCCAGAATTGAAGTAAAGCATTCAGGAGTTGAAATAGCTTATTAGGGTATGTGGAAGCCTTGGTGGTAACTTAGGGAATGTAATATACTCTAGTCTTTACAGCATCGCCATACAGGGTTCTCTGATTATACTAAATCTATATCTCTTGTTCCCATTTTACCGAAGATAACCCCCCCTGCTAGACTCCTTAATTCAATGTAAGTTATAGCGCTTGTTACTACCTAGTTTATTCCTTTGATGTAACATGTGTTGCTAGCTGTACCTTTTGACTAATACTATTTTCTTATTCCCACGTTATATAGTCGCTTTTGCCGTGTGCATAAGAAAGCCTTTACCAGCTTGGGTCTCTGAGAAGAGGTTCAATAGCTTACCATTTCACTTCTCCACTCCACTCTCATATTTAAACGGCAATTCGAAGGTTGGTCCAAAGCTGCAAACATTGCTCAGATGTTCCATCTCCCTTTCACGTTCTTGTCTTGTTTTGACCGACTCCAAAACCTCAGCGAGCTCCTCTCGAACGGTTTCCTGCTCACAGACCCCTTGAGAGTTATGTAAATCAGAATGCATCCCCTCTTGTGTGGATAAAATCTTTTCTTGGAGAGGCTCTCCACGATCCTCTGTTGCCTGTTTTATCTTTGCCATCTCAAACACCACAGCAGCACTTAGCCGCTCCCCAAAATCCTTTTCCTGTTGCTCTTCTCCAAGCATAGCAAAGTGGCTTCTACGGTAAACCCCGAGAGCACTCAAGAAAAAAGTAACTACCTCCCACCCAAATAAGATTGGCAAGGCGTATCGAAGCTGCGGATTACAACCTCTCGACCAGATGTTGGTAAGCACTTGATAAACCTCATGAGCCGGGAAGATATACCCAACTCTGTAGAATGCCGGGTTGAGATCAAATGGCAGCAACAAGGAAGTGACGTTCAATATGATCCAGGAGACGAGGGCCATGGGGATAAATGGAGGCGGTAGCCAAATGGTAAAGACGTCAAGTGTGAGAAAGTTGACATGGGCAAAGAGCCATATGGTAGCCCAGGACAAGACGAACTGGTTGCCGTTCACGTCCCAACTCGCTTTGAAAGCCCAAATAGCACCAACGACGCAGAGTGACCCTATAAACGTATAAATGAGGGAAAGTATAAGTCGGACCGCAATAATGCGGCGCGCCCTGACGCGGGTATAGATTTTGAATTGTGCGTAAAGGCCATTGATCGTACCGAGATAGCAAAATTCTTCAATCATGATCAAGATAATGACCACGGTGTTGTAAATTGCTCTTGATCCTTGAGAGGTTGGCTGAATGTTGATAGACTGGAGCTTCCATGGTTCGGCCAGGACAGCCAGGGCGGTCTTGCCCGAGACAGACTGAATATTGCCTGTCCCCTCCCCAGTACTGTATTGCACCCTGGCCACTTCGGATAAAAGCTGAAGATTTGCCGAGATCGCGGAGTCTACAATGGGCGCATATACAGCCTCGTTCCATATATAGCCCATTACATCCGAGTTGTTGTATCCCGCGGTTGTGTCATTCCCTTCCAATGCCTCATGAAGTCGGTTTGAAGCTCCCCTGGTGACAAAGAATGCACCCCAGTACTTTGTCTTACAGACCGCCTCTAGGAGGTCTTTTTTGGTAGGGAAGTCGGACGTCGATCTTTCAATCACAGACGGATAGTCTTTTCCTCGAAGAGTTGAGTATGCACCCCGCACAGCCTGACCAATTGCACCCCCATCGTAATCAACAAAGACGATTGTAAGGTTATGCGTATGGCTTGTCTGCTGGTAGAGGGAGCCTAGGATGTAGCAAAAGAGACCAAGGAAGAGCAATTGCAGGTAGAGGAAGTTGCTACCCGCCGCCTTGAACCATGCAACCCTGGCCTTCCTTACAACCAAGTCATTTCTTTGCAAACGGTCAGTGAAGGCCTTGGGGTATAGCGACTCAATTGACGATAGCATTCTCCCTAGGCGATGGTTTTATCTTTGCATAATTTACTGTCGTCGTTTTGTTATCAGAAGATCAGTCCTTCAGAAAAGACTCAACTTCTCAATTCGACCTTATGTCATAAATTGTCATTATCTGTAAGCGTCTGTCAGCACTAGGACTAATTGACAAAACAACCATGTGTTGAGTAAGCTTGCTGACAAAGATGGGATAGGTAGAGTGGCTCCTATACCTATCTACTTACTGTATATAGCAAGCTGTATCAATAAGCTAAAAATGCGAGTTTGGCTTGAGGTTTAATTCTTAATTATCTATTCATTTTTTCTAACTGTGAAGATTATTTCTCATCGCTTTGGTGGTAGCGGTAAGACCGGCCACTCATAATCTCTGCTAAAGAGCGATCTAAAAGTCCACTCACCACAACCAACCTCCTTTACCTCTTCTTTTTCCAAACCAGGAAGAATAATCTCAGCGACAGTGTTTGGCGGAACCGTAGCTTTGACAGTAAATTCCTCTTTTTCTCCTTCAACAACCCTTGTTTCCCACTTAAAAGATAACGTCCCTTGAGGAGAAACATGCGACGCAGCAGCTCGAGAAAAGGTAGCGCCAATGGCGGGAGAGATACGAACTCTCTTCCATCCAGGCTCAAGTCTCTGCAGCCCGGCGACTCTCTCATACATGAATTTGGCTATAGCGCCAAAGGCGTAGTGGTTAAACGAGGTCATTTCTCCCGGGTTGATAGAACCGTCAGGTAAAATACTGTCCCACCTCTCCCAGACTGTGGTTGCACCCATGGTTACTGGGTATAGCCATGATGGACAGCCTTTCTCGAGCAGCATCGCATACGCAACTTGGACGTGGCCGGTAGATGAAAGGGCTTCGCAAAGGAATGGCGTAGCGGCAAATCCTGTGCTGACTTTGAACTCGTTCTTCTGTACGAGTTCCACCAGACGATTTCCGGCTCGTGCACGTTGCGCTGGTTCAAGGAGGTCAAGACAAATAGCTAGTGCATACGCAGCTTGGGAATTTGAGGTAATGCGCCTCCGTGGTGTGGCATATTCTTGCTGGAACTCAAGTCGTGTTGCCTGGTAGTCTTCCTTGAATCTCTGTTGTTCATCTTTCCGTCTCAACACGCCACATATCTTGCTCATGAGATCTAGGCTTTGTAGCAAAAACATGTTTGACACCATTTTGGAGTCTGTTGCCCCTTTCCACGGTTGATCTGATCGCGCTGCTGGGTCAAGCCAGTCCTGTTCCAACTATCAGCACTTTAAAACTTGGAGGTCATTCTTCAGAACTTACGCCGAGCTGAAAGGGCCTGGGATCCCATAGCCCCGAAGTCTGTCGAGGGAGCACCTTCATCCACTTCATCATGCTATCATACTGCTGAGCTAGGATACTCTGATCTCCGCTCTCTTGATAAAGGATTCAGGGTTCTATGATCGTGACATCATGCAAAATGGCGCATGGCACCCTTCTACACCAGATGGGATCTGGGAGATTGGCATTCGGACTGACCATTGGGGGAACACCACCAAGAACAGCTTGATCATGTGCAAGATTTATCAGTCAATTCTTCAATATGCCAAAGCAGTCATAAATGAGACATGCTGTAGGGCCAAAGAGAGATAACCTCCAGCTGCGCGAGAAAAGCAGTATGAGGACCCCATATGTTTCTATGTCCGCCCTCGAAGCCAATACGGCCATAGAACCACCCGTCTGCAACTCTTATTCCGATACAATTTCGACCGTTTACTAGATGCGAAGTAACGTCATAAGTCTGGTGCTGAAGTCGCCCATCATAGGATGTCCACCCCGGCGCGAGGAAATAATTGCCAACGCGTTGTCCATTGATCTCGGCTTCATAGACCCCTTGGGCTGTGATATAGAGTCGTGCTTTGACAGGCGAGCCACGAAGAACAAATTGTCTGCGGAACAAGTCTTCAGGGCTAGCCTCTGACGTTTCTGGAGCCCACGGGGCGGCGATACGTTCGCAGGCCCAATCTGGCAACATTAACTTATCAAGTGTGCCGTCTTTGCCAGTGCCTCGCAGCACTAGCTTCCTCTTCGGCTAACCGGCACGCCGCCTTGACCGGGGTAACCATATTATCGCGTATCGCCTTGGCCGAGGCTAGGTCATTTGGGTTAGCTAAGCCTTGTCCCCCGGAATCCACACGTACTACTCGCATCTCCGCAAATGGCAGGTAGTTATGTCGAGCATGATAAGAAGCACAGGAGAACCACCAATGATATCAGAGCTCGCGATACCGAGTGTCTTAAGACCTGAATGAAACATCACCTGTCACGCTGTGCACCTTCCTCGGACGGATGCGCCGGCCCATATTTCGCCTCGCTGACGGAGTGTCCTGGCGTTGAGTAAGATTGGAATAGGCTGCTTATCGCCAAACTATCGCCAATTGAACACACCGTAGCATGTGGTACGGAGGTACGTTAAATGCCTTTGGAGCTCTAAAATTGGGGTAGACTTCCATCTTCTACCTTTCTTTCTTTCTTCCTTCTTTCTCACTTCTCCTATTCCTACCCATTCCCCTCTCCCTCCTCCGCCCTCGTCACGATGAGTCTCAAGAACGAAAACAATGGCGGCAGCGATGCCGCCGGCTACAAATCGGGTACGGTCGATTCCACGGCCGGCCAGCAGTTCCCCGTCGATCACCCAGAGGCCGGGGCGACTCATTCCCTTCAACGAAATCTCAAGGGCAGGCACATGCAGATGATTGCCATGTAAGGGTTTAATGCCAAGTCCTCAATTACATACCAACTAATGGTCGCTTTTCTAAGTGGTGGTGCAATTGGTGCTGGCCTGTTCATCGGTTCTGGGAGTGCTTTTCAGAGTGGTGGACCTGCTTCTGTTTTTCTTGGTTTCCTAATTGTTGGTAAGTTGGTGTACCCTGCATTGATCGCGACGCGACAGCTAACGCGTGTGTTCTTCAGGTGTCATGGTGTATGTTCCCTCGACGTAGAAGTCGAAGCATCTTCCCCTTCGGTTGATGGATATTGACATAGATCATTTAGATACCTCATGATGCAGGCCCTCGCAGAAATGACTGTCCTGTATCCGATCAACGGTGCCTTCACCATGTACATCTGCCGCTTCGTTGATCCCTCCTTCGGGTGGGCGTGCGGCATAGAGTACGCCATCAGCTGGCTGACTGTCCTTCCCTTTGAGATCTCCGCTGCTTGCAACATGATCCATTTCTGGCCAGGTTCGCATGGTATCAACGACAGTGCTTGGATCATCCCGCTACTTGTCGCCTTGGTCGTCATTCAATTCTTTGGCGTGAGGGGATACGGCGAGGTATGTTCCCATCTATCTGAAAAGTTCCCAGCCTAGAGATATATGGACGATGAGCTGACAGATTATTGAATTAGGTCGAATTTGTTCTCAGTTTGATGAAGATCCTCGCCTGCATAGGCTTCATCATCCTGGGAATAATAATCAACTGTGGCGGCGTTCCAACAGACGACAGAGGCTACATCGGTGGAAGATACTGGTAATGTCATGCGTACTTACAAGTGGCTGAACTAGGCTAACATGGATTTTGAAAAGGAACGAGCCTTACAGCGCATTCCTCAATGGCTTCCACGGCTTCTGCAGCGTCTTCGTCACTGCAGCGTTCGCCTACACTGGTACCGAGCTGACAGGACTGGCTGCTGCGGAAACAACCAATCCAAGGAAGGAAATTCCGAGGGCCTCGAACCAGGTCGCATGGCGAATCGGTATCTTCTACGTCGTCAACCTTCTCCTTGTTGGACTCGTCGTGCCGGCAAACAGTCCCCTGTACGGCAGTGCGACTTCCGAGTCGCAGGGGTCGCCTTTTGTCATTGCAATTGAGCTGGCTGGCATCAAGGTCCTGCCGTCGATTTTTAACGCCGTTATCCTGATCGCCGTTATGAGTGTTGCTAACTCGTGCACCTTTGGCTCGACACGAACGCTTCAGGCTCTCGCTGCAAATGGTGAGTACTGCATGATGATATGAACATGTTGTTTGAGACGCTAACACACACTTACTGTACAGGAATGTTCCCAAAAAAAATGTCCTACATTGACAAGAAGGGTCGTCCTGTTTTCGTGATCATTCTTCAGCTTCTCTTTGGGCTGCTAGCATTCATTAACCTGGCGCATCATGGTGGTGTGATCTTCAATTGGCTCCTGTCACTGTCGGGTCTTACCATCCTCTTCGTGTACGGTGGCATCGCTCTGGCTCATATCCGCTTCCGCAAGGCCTGGTAAGCAAATAACCTGTTGTTTTCTGGCCTGCTTCGTTCCTTCGATGACTAACTTCGAACAGGGCCATAAATGGTCATACCTTGGACGAGCTTCCCTACAAGGCCAATTGCGGCGTCTGGGGCTCCTGGATGTGCTTGTTTATCTGCGTTCTTGCTCTGATCGCTCAGTTCTACGTCGCGCTTTATCCTGTCGGCGGTCCTAACCTGGATCCAACAACCTTTTTCCAGCTCTACCTCGCCGGTCCGCTACTGGTTTTCCTCTACGCACTCTGGAAGGGCTACAGCTGGATCTATGAGCCAGCACACCGCCCATTGTTCATCAGAGCAAAAGATATTGATATCTACACAGGCATGAGGGAGTCACAGCAAGACATGATCAGTGGTGTAGGTGTCTCTGCAGAGGAGAGACGCGCTAGTGATGCTGAGTTGGGAGTGGAAAAGCACCAGGGAGGTGCTGGGGCATATATTAAGAATGCTATCCGAAACATCATTTAAAATGCGCGGGAGTATATTATTAGAGGAGTAGGCAGTAAGTGGTCGAGGAGGTAGAGACGGAGTTAATGGGTTCAACTAGAATAATATTAATATTACTAATAGTAAGGATCCTATATTAAGAACTATAAATGTCCTCTGCTCTGTTAATAGTATATTAATTTACTAAAATAAGTATTAGTAATACTCTTTTGGATTAAATATTATTATAATAGTTCGAGGTCCTGCTGCCACTAGTCCAAGAGAAGCGGGCTACTTAGAATTGGTATCTAGCTGAACTGAAATCTGCGCGCTCGGCGTAATAAAATCATGACTTGTGCAAGACTCTTCTTGGACTTATAACTGCCTTCCTTGTTTGAAGAACCTGCCGAGATACGCTAGTGCTTGTGACTGCAAATGCACCCAGTCAATATTATTCCCATTTACAAATTTATCACCTTCATTGTCACCATCCAATTGCAATGTCGAAGGAGGCTTCCATGTTCCAGGCTGGTGACCAAGTCACCAGCTCAGGTACAACCGATGATTTGACTGTTCAGGAGCTCCCACTGCCCAAAGACTTTTGCTGGGTTACAGCCACCGCAGCATATCAAGTCGAAGATGGCGCAAACCAAGACGGCAAAGGTCAATCCATTTGAGACGCCTACACACATCTCAAGTCCCCTCGAACGAACAATGGGGAAACCGGTGATATAGCATGCGACCATTACAATCGAGTCCCCGAGGACATTGAACTCATGAAGGCATGCGGTGTCGACGTTTATCGCTTCTCTCTATCTTGGACACGAATAATTCCTCTCGGAGGCCGAAACGATCCTATCAATGAGAAAGGAATAGCTTTCTAAAACGACCTCATCGACCGGTTGTTGGCACGCGGGGTCGAGCCTGCGGTCACATTGTATCATTGGGATGCGCCGCAGACTCTTTACGATCGTTACAAGGCTTTTCTCAATACCGACGAGTTCACTGCCGACTTTTCCAATTATGCGCGGTTATGCTTTGATCGCTTTGGTGATCGTGTTGAGAAATGGATCACGTTCAACGAGCCATACATCATTTCCATCTTTGGTCATGTCAACGGAACACTGGCCCCGGGACATCGTGTGGAAGACGGGTTTGACACCAAAAATGAGCCATGGCGCGTCGGCCATACCCTGATTATATCGTATGCTGTTGCTGTTCAGCTCCATGCGAAGGAGTTCAAGCCTGCGCAACGGGGAGAGATCTCTATCGTGTTGAATAGCCACTTCTACGAGCCATACTCCGATACCCAAGGTAATATTGATGCGGCGCAACGAAGACTTAAGTTCTATGTCAGGTGGTTTGGAGATCCCATCTTCCTCGGAAAAGATTATTTCGTCTCGATGCGAAACTTCCTAGGTGACAGACTCCCCCATTTCAGCACTGAAGAGCGCGGCCTCCTTCGTGAGACAGCTCCTCTAAATACATTCTATGACATGAACCACTACTTGACAAAGTTTGCCCGTGCTCTCCCCGATCCTTCCTCCAAAGACGACTGGACAGGCAATATCGAGGAGAGAGCCGTCAATGAAGCAGGTCAGGAAATAGGTCCTGTCTCGCAGTTTCGATGGCTCCGTGTGGCACCCAATGGCTTCCGCAAGCTGCTAAATTGTGTCTGGGAGAGATATCATCTCCCTATCATCGTCACGGAAAACGGCTGCCCATGCCCTGGAGAGCAAGATCTTGAAGTTGCAGTTGATGACAAATTTCGCGAGAGGTATTTCGGTCTGTACCTCGATGCTATATCGCGAGCTATATACGGCGATGGCATTCCTGTCAAGGGCTACTATGTGTGGACGCTGATGGATAACTTTGGTAAGCCTCTATTTTGTAAACTACTTGTGCGATTCACTAACATGCTTTGTCAGAATGGTCGGCTGGATATCAGCCTAAGTTCGGTATTGTTCACGTCAACTTTGAGAACGGCTTGACACGCACGCCAAAGAACTCGACAACTTACCTATGCGAGACCTTTAAGCAAAGAAGACGGGGCTATAAGAATTAAGATAGATATTGTCGGATATTTTGACTCATTCACAATGGAACGAAGTAGAATTACAAAGATCATTAATCTGTCTAGATCTCAGAAATATAACCCGGTCCGTGACTTGATAATGCTACAAAATTTGGCCCTATGCCTCTCATTCTTTCACCAACAGCCATGAAGTTAGGAGAGCTTCATTGGCTACATATAGATTCAGTGTAATATGACATATGCCACATTGTTGACGCCCGACAGATGTCGAGGTGACCATTCATTGCCACGATAATTGCGGCTGAAAGCGAGTGGGATGTCTCAACAGTACATCATCCATATCCTCGGGTTCGGGGTAGCATGTTGACGCTTCGAGACCTCAACTCTTACCGAATCAACCGTTCGTGGCGTTCCAAGTGACATGGTCGTCGCTGTATGCTATCCCGAAGCTTATGAGGAAAACCTGTCGGAATTCGATTTAACCCAGTCCTTCCGCGAGAGTTGAGAAGCTAGATCGCGTGATGTTCTGAGTTAGCCTCCATTCTCGAGCGATTGACTCAAGTTTAGAGCATATGACCAATCACTGGATGCAAAAATCTCGAAACTGGAACACCTGGATTTAACAAGTCGTCGGAAAACTCTATCGGAAAACTCGTGAGACATCCACCTCATAAAAGCTGTCCAGTTAGAACCCTTGATCATGTCCCCAGGTGACATAAGTACGCTAAACGTTGGATACGCAGTTTCTCGCTTGTTAGTCTTTTTGACCCCATGGGGAGCGAGGATCCAAACTCGGGGCTGCATAGCGATGAATTCCTATATGAGATGGGCTCAAGTACGGCTACCAAGTCAGCTCTGGATCGTTCCAACTGTCTGTCTCCTATTGTCTTGTTGGTGCCAAAAAGTGACTTGAAACCACCATGACTGTTCCCAGCGACTCTAAGACGCCTATCGACAATCCTACCCGGGTTGATTCTCACGATCATGTTGAAACTGCAATCAAACATGATGACCTTGAGGCTGAGGCCGTTGCATAGGGACAGGCCCTTTCCTGCTATTAGCACCTGACATTCTGGGATACTGTTCGGACCTTCAAGATGGCCTCACTCGTCTGTCTGCTCGCCGCTTTTAGTGCTGGGGCTGATGGCTACCAAATTGCGTAAGTACTATACCTACACGTTTCTAAGTCACTTGCTGATGTTACTTTAGTATGCAAGCAAGCATTATTGCCAACAAGGGCTTTGTCCAGCAGTTCGCCACAGCGGTCAGCGAAGAGGGCGAGAAGTTCCTTGCCTCCAATATCATCGCTACATGGAGTGCTGGCCAGAACGTAGGCCAGTTCCTCGGTCAGATCGGAATCTCCTTTGTAGTCGCACGGTTCGGTCGTAAGATTTCCATGTATACTCTGTGGACCATCCTCATGCGTAGTGTCTTGGCTGAATCCCATGCCCGCACCTGGCCAGTCTGGTTTGGTGCCAAGATGCTTGCTGGTACTGGCGTAGGTTGCCTCCAAGCTACTTTGCTGGGTTACATCACTGAAGTCAGCCCAACTAGAGTCCGTGGTGGCATGTTGATGCTTTACAGCTTCTGGTGGACTTTAGGTTCCTTCTGTACTAATCTGGCTCTCCAGAGGCTGAACAAGACTGATCCCTTCAACTGGCAAACAACGGTGTATACCCAGTGGGGACACATCGGAGTCATGGCCATCATCTACGTCTTGCTTCCTGAGTCTCCCTCCTGATGTGTTACTGTTGGACAGGAAGAGAGGGCCAAGAAGAGCATCAGATTTATCTACCGTAGCGTCGAGAACTTTGATGCCGATCGTCACTACGAACTCCTCGCCCTGAACGTCGAACACGAAAAGGCTTTGGCGGCTGAGCAACGAAACGAAAGCTGGCTGGCTATCTTCAAGGGTATCAACGCCCGCCGCACCATCACTGCCATGTGGACCATCGTTGCGCAGCAGTTCCTGGGTCTGGCCTTATTTAGCAGCTTTGGTACATACTTCTTTCAGCAGGCTGGCCTCGCCGACCCCTTCCAGATCAAGGCCATCACTACGTCTGTGCAGATAATCGTCGTTATCTTGGCAGTCTTTGGAGTCGATAAATTCGGTCGTCGCCGCATGGCCTGCTGTGATACGTCCTTGATGTGGATCTCTTGCCTGATCGTTGGTATTATAGGAGTTGCTCCCCAAAGTGGTGCAAGCGCCTACGTGTTTGTGTTGTTTGCGTGCTCCTGGAGTGAGTCGCTATCGGCGAAATATCCTCGCAACGACTACGACCGTACACGGCTGGCTTCGCAGCCTCTGCCAACTCCGTCACTGGCCTCATCATGTCCGTTCTCACGCCGCATGTGGTAAATGCCAACAAGTGGGATTGGAAGCTCAAAACTGGCTTTTTCTATGCTGGCGTTGGTCTTCCTTGGGTCATCGGCACGTGGCTGTTGGTTCCCGAGACGGCTCGGCAAGTCACATCAAACGTCTTGAAGTTGTGACCAATACTGATTTCTTTCTAGTCGATCACCTGCCGAGCTTGACGAACTGTTTGAGTGTAAGATCAAGGCTTGGAGATTCCATACGACTGAGACTGCTACACAGCGTCTGATGCAGAATGAGAACGCGGAAGCCACGGAGAAGTGATGGATATTGAAAGCTATAAGAGGAAGATCTCGGAGGCTAGGAAAAGTGGGAAAGGTGGAATTCAACGTATAGGAGTTAGTCAACGTAATTCGAAGATGCAACTGCGCTCCCGCAGGAATCAACATGTACAGCAAATCAAACGGCTATACGGCTCGACAAACGCACTTAAGGGTTAGATCCATGGGAAATAACGTAGCGTTGGAGAAGATAGCCCCGCATAGTCTGTAGAATGATGTCAGTTCAAGATAAGCACTTTACCCAATTGAATGACATGAGTCGAGGATCCTCTGAGTTATATAGTTGGTTTAAGTTTTGGCCTGGATAAGTATTTATCCTCCCTATGAAAATAGATGTTTTATGAGTCTAGGTTGTTGCCGTAATACCCGGGACCACGCGGCACTCACAACGCGGCAATAACGGCATATGGGGTCCATCTTCAATCCCTCAAAAATGCCAACTGCGGGGTAAAGGGTTAGATTTGGTTCTCCGGATTTTGCCATTTCATTGCGGGGTCTCCGAGGACCTGGGGTGATGCTCTTATACCGCTGTAGCCCTGTGCTTTATTCTTGCCTTGGTGTAGATTGCTCTGAGAAATTGACAAGCAGGAAACAAATAAAAGAGGTCTTGCTTCTCCAACTTGCTTGTAGACTCTAGCTCTTATTGCTTGTTCTCGTCTACGTTTCTTTCGAATTATCTCCTAAGGCCATCTCCAAAAGCGCTATCATGTCTTACTTTGGTCTTCGGGGGAAACCTCTTACCGCCTTACTGAGTATAGTAGCAGCCACGGCCTTTGCTCTTCAAGGCTATGATCAAGCTGTCATGAACGGTCTGTTGACCCTGGATACGTTCAAGCACCAGTTTCCTCAGATCAAGAACTCAAACATCGAAGGTGAGCGCGCTTCGACTATACCTCCGCTTTCTTCCTATGGCCGCTGACTGGCTTTGTGATTTTCTTTTAGGTACGGCTGTCGCTATTTATGAAGTTGGCTGCGCCATCGGAGCCCTGTCTTGTGCTTTTCTCGGTGATATCCTCGGCCGCCGTCGAACAATCTTCATCGCAGGTTGCATCGTTATTGTTGGTGTCGCGATACAGAGCAGCTCATTCTCACTTGGACAGCTCATCGCTTCAAGAGTCATCACAGGTCTCGGGGTGGGTGCTTTGACCGCTACGATCCCCATGTGGGTGTCTGAGTGCTCCAGTGCCAAGGAACGTGGTCGCCGAGTTCTCCTCCAAGGTTTCTTTGCCATTGGCGGAATTGTAGTTGCATCGTGGATGGAATTTGGCCTCTATTTCATCAAAGACAACCAAGTCAACTTTCGCTTCCCTATCGCCTTCCAGGGCTTGTTCGCCATCATCATCACCTCCTTCGTCATGTTTCTACCAGAGTCTCCTCGATGGCTCATCAAGCAAGATCGCTTCGAGGAAGCGGTGCTGGTCATGGCTGCCCTCGAGGACCTCCCCGATGACTCCGAGGTCATCAGAGAGGAGCTTTCCCTCATCCGTGACGCCTATATCGAGGAGCAAAACCAGAAGGTGTCTGTCTTCACCATGGGACCCGAGCGCCAGTTTCATCGCGCTGTCCTTGCTGTCGGCCTCGCCATCCTCGCTCAAATGTCGGGGATCAATATCGTCACCTTTTATTCGACTACCATCTTCCAGCAGCAGCTCAACTACTCGCCCACAGAATCTCGCATCTTCTCTGCAAGCTTGCAAGTCTGGCAGTTCATAGCTGCTGGCTTTGCCCTTGTGCTTATCGACCGCTTTGGCCGCCGCAAGCTGCTCATGGCTGGTGCTCTGGGCATGTGTGTTGCTCAGACTTCGCTAGCGGGTCTCATGTCTGACCTAACCAACAAGTCTGCGAGTGAAGCTGCCATCTTCTTTTACTTTGTGGCTATGTTCTTCTTCCCTGTCGGCCTCTTCCTTCTCCCTTTTATGTATGCGGCCGAAATATCACCCCTGAGCATCCGTGCCCAAATTACCGCCATTAGTGCCTGCGCCAACTGGCTATTCAACTTTCTTGTTGCTGAAGTTTCCCCACATGCCTTGAAGAACATTGGATACAGGTACTACATTGTATATGCCTGCATTACCCTCTTGACCTTTATCGTTATCTTGTTCTTTTATCCAGAAACTAAGGGCCGTACTTTGGAGGAGATTGATGACATTTTTATCCAGTCAAAGAGCATATGGGACCCAGTCAAGACTGAGAAGAATATGCCCAGGAATGCCGTGGCATTGGCTGAACGGATCCGAAATGCACATGATAAGGAGAAACACAACGCCATTCATGCTGAGAACATTTGAGTTAATCAAGGTTACCTTAACATTAGTTTGATTTAGAATTTCCACTGCCATTCTATTTGCTATCTGCTGGCTCATCATATGACTAGACCCAATTATAAAGCGGTCACAAATGCTCTCTTTAATCCCCACTAACTCAATTCAAGCAAATGTCATCTGTATAATCGTCATAAACCGCCAACAGCCTACTTACAATGGTCAGACTCAAGTCTTCTGCACTCAAGCAACATGTTGTCAACTTTGCCGATCACGCAGGTCGGCCAACGAAGCCGACTGTGCCCAACACTACCGGGACGAAGTAAAGGCTCGTGGTGATGTGTCTGAGCAGGTTCGACAAGCTGGAAAGACCTATGAAGACTGGGAGGACAAGGAAGAAGATGCCCAATACGCGGCGGAACAAGAGCCCCACGGCAAGCTCCCTGGCCTTATTTCATCACAAAGAAGCCTGAATCTTTGCTATCATGGCGTTGTATTCGTGTACAAGGATCCTAAGTGGAAATTCCAAAACCAAGAGCAATACGTCGACGTCGTTGAATTTGATCCAGCATTGACAGCGGATGACTATGAGCTTGGTGAACTGGAAATGAGGGGGCCGCAGCGACCTCTCAAAATCACAAACATGTCGGCTACGAAAAAGTCCAAGGTTCTACAGTATGAGGATCAAGGTGTTTGGATGTGGTTTCTCGATCATAGGGATTGGCGTTGGTGGGATCGTATGATAGCAGCGACTTTCCAGGCCCAGTCCATGGGATGGACGTCATGGCAGTAAAATGAATTTAGGGTCCATGAGAAAATACACCAACACCATGACAACACCAGATACTGCATTCAACATCTACCATGATATATCTGTACTTTCTCTGCTGCCCAAAGAACCAGTAACATTGCCATGTTTAACTCTCTTTCCTCCCTTGACTTTGGGTGCCGTCAGATGTCGAAATACTCCTTTCCCAAGCTTGCTATACAGCTGAAGGACACCACCAGACTCGATAAGAGCTTCCTCGACATCCGACTGCGTATAGTGAAAGACCGTATCTGAGCCTTCGATTTGAATGGTCTTGCTATCTTTGTTGATGGTGATGACAGAGCCTTCCAGCGCAAGCTCATAGAACCTGGGGTCTTGGAGCTTGATGCTGAATAATCCCATGTTAAGTTGGTTTCTCTCATCTAGATATGTCAGCCATGGTTCTTCGTGATTGCGAGTCAGGAACGAACAGATGAAGGCGAATCCTTTTGCTATTACTGCTCCTACGCCTGCTCCTTGAAGGGCTCTCACGGCGTCCTCGCGTGAAGATCCACTGCCAAAGCCGTGTTCGGCAACACTGTGTCATATTAACTTTTGTCAAACGAAAGAGTGGGACGAAGCTTACATGGTATTTGAACCATTCTTAACCTTGTCCCTGAACTCGGGACGGAAGTACTGGAAACAATGGCTTCCGAGATCAGCATTGTCAACTCCTGGCATGAACTCAGCAGGGATGATTGCATCACTATCGTTGTCAGTCAAGGTCATTCGAATTGGGATCTCGTTCAGCTTACGTATCAACATTCTCTCCGAATCGCTGCACCTTTGATCGAATGATCCTTGGAGTAGTTGCCCGAACATCAGATTCGCTGCTGCTGAGGAGAACGGGTACGGAGTTTGAAGATATCTCAGGCGCCGGCTCACTAATCCGCAACGCTGGTTGAGGTCCGCTTGACCTACCTCCACTGACAAGCCTCTCAAGCTTTGCACTATCTAACTGATTGAGTAGAAACTTGGGATCCGTAACAACCATGTCAAAGCTCGAGGCAGCCACAGCAGCTGCGCAAGTGATGTTGCCAAAGCTTCCCTTACCCATTCGGTTTCTAAAGTTGCGATTTTGAGAGGACAGCCAAACCTCCCCCTCGCCAGCGACATCAACATCATTGATCCCAACGCAGTAGGAGCAGCCAGGGGCACCAACCTTAAAGCCAGCTTGTCTGTAAATGTCCAACAGACCATACTTGTCAAGGTTCTTAATGATGATTAAGCTTCCTGGCGTGACGCGGCGTTTTCCGTGTCGAGATGGTCGCATACCTGCGTATAGGCCGGCCTCGAGAACCAAAGCGCCGATGACGAGGTCCTCTTCTGTTGTTGTGCAGGCACCGATGAAGCATCCATCTAGCTTCATGCCAGCCTTTTCATGGATCGGAACAACATCGTCCGGGTTCGGATGCAGCGCCATTGTGAGACGAACTTCCGCGAGGTCAATAGTCCTTACATCGACATATTGAGCGTCTGGGTCGGCTTGGAAGAAGAGACCATTTTCGCGGTGCTCCGGGAGTTTTCGACGTGCGATCCATGCCGAAGTCTCCTCATCAGCCTCGAAGCAACTACCCATGCCGCCGAACTCAGTGGTCATATTGGCGATGGCGAAGCGAGCATCCATAGATAACTCTTTGAGACCCGGGCCGCCGTACTCAACAGCTCGCTGAAAGGCAATAGTGTTGCGCTTGAAGAGTCCGAGTATATGAAGAATCACATCCTTGCCACCGACACCGAAAGAAAGTTTCCCAACGAAATTGATCCTGCAAACTTCAGGCACACGAAACCAAGTTTCGCCGGTGACCATTGGCATGACAACATCAGCTGCTCCAAAGCCAACAGCGAAGGAACCCATGCTTCCCGCCGAACACGTATGCGAGTCGCTGCCAACAACGATACGACCAGGCTGAGCACGTTCACGAGTAAAATCAGTGTGCATGATACTCGTGTTAGCAGGAAGGAAATCAATGATCTTGGCCTCTCGTCTGAAACGCTCGGCCTTAGCTATGAGACCTTTTTGTCGAGGTTGATGGTTTGTGCGTGGGTCAACAGTATGATCCACTGCAAGCCAGAGACGATCGTTACGAAATGGCCGAGGTCGTCCCATCTGGTTGTAGGTCTTTTCCATGCCGCCCCAGAGGAGCTCGGATGTTAGCGTCCAATCGACTTTGACACAGATCATATCTCCCGTCTCTACGTATGGCTTGCTGAGGCCAATGCCAGCATGTGTCAAGATCTTCTCAATGACTCCCATGGGTCGGGTATCCGTGGTAACCCTTGGCGATGAGGGTGGAGAAATGGATACCGGGAGAGCTGCAGCGTCGGTTGAGTTCAGAGCCTCCAGGTAGTAGTCAAAGTTGTGTAAGAGGGTCTCCATGAACTCCTGTGGTGATGCTGTTCCACCCAGGTCAGTCGTCCTCGTGTCCGATCCAACTTGGTCGATAGGATCAAGAGTTCGTCGGATAGCTTTTGATAAGGCTGTAGCCTCCGACTTCAGACCTAGGGACAGGTCAAGCATCAACCCGACAGCTTGGATAATACCAAGCGGGTTCACTTCACCTTCTCTTGGCTTGAGGTTGAATGGCTCGAAAACACTAGGCGCCTTGCCTTTACCATAGATGGTGGACACAGCCGCCGATGCCAGAATATCTGGAGACTTGAGTATACCACTAGCTTGATCTGACAGGATATCTCCAAACATGTTTTCCGTCAGGATTATTCCGTTCAGGTCCTGGGGATTTGATGATAAGATCATAGCTGCGTTGTCAACCAGAACGTGGTCCAGCTGCACCTGAGGGAACTCATGGCTGAAGACGTCGGTGACAACAGATCTCCATAGTCGTGAAGTCGCCATGACATTGGCTTTGTCGACCGAGTGAACTCGCTTTGGTGGGTTGAATTGCATTGCATACGTGCCAGCCAGTCTTGCCAGTCTCTCAATGGCAGAACGAGAGTAGCTAGTGGTGTCGTATGCTTCATCATTCTCTCCCGCTTCTTGCTTCTCTCCATAGTAGGCACCGCCCGTCAAGTCTCGGAAAAATGTGATATCAAGACCCTCAACTTCCTCCGGCTTATAAGAGCTCAGTGCTATAAGCGAGTCCGACGGAAACTTGACAGGTCTGATATTAGCAAAGAGTCCGAGTTCTTGTCGAAGTGCAAGCAGTCCCTGTTCTGGCTCAATGCCGTATGTTGGGTCACCGCAGGCGCATACAATGGTAGCATCAGATTGGCGGCATGCTTCTAGAGTGGAGGTTGGGAGGGCGCTCTGGTGGCCTGCTGCCAACGATACGGCTCCGAAATCATGTCGGGATATTTGGAATGCGATATCTGGACGAATGTGTTCGATCAAACGCAGAAATTGTTCGGCACATGATGCAAGTTGTGAGCCATGCGCATCCCCTGGCAGGAGAGCTATTCGGAACGATAGTTGATCTTTAATGAGAGGCATGGTGATGACTTAGAGTTGCTTGGTTAGGATCATCTAACATCACAAGACTCGCAATTAAATAGCCCAAGGGCCACTCCAATGAACAGAAGAAGCTTCCGAAATCGGAATCTCAACCGAGGATACAGGATTCCAAAACAAGCCCAGCTTGTAGTGATGCTTACCTTTGCCATTCCCCTCAGTTGATTGTGATATGGCGGTCCGCCCTTACCCGGTCTTAGCGCCATTCCCCATACTCCACCACAAAGGCTCCGGCTAATAATAAAGACAGACTAACTTTAAGAAACAATAATTTCTCTAGATCTATCTCTAGGAGATCTATTATAGCCTTCTTGTATATAGGGTTAAGTGAGTCTTCAGAGGGCCGTGTCACTTAAAGACAACAGAACCCTGCCTGACCGCACAACCACCCCTATATAACGGGCCCCTGTAGCCCCAAAATCAAGAACAAAATCAAGAGCAAAGTGCCGTGTAGCCGTGCAGTTCCTTAGCGCCTTGCGGCTGAACAGACACGGCAGTAACATGTGGACCGATTGGCTAGCTGTCGCTGCCCCTCCACGTCAGCTTCCATGGTATTGATAGCTAGATAGCTAGATAGGCATTTACTCAAGTTCCGTTCCACTGTAGATTCCGCGGATGGTGGGCTACAACTATCCATATATAGCGGCGCGCCCCGGACCCCCATAGTTAATAGTCCCTGGTCAGACAACTTTCCAAGTCCCAGAGACAAACAAAGGCCTCGTATCTTCAGAATGGCCACACCGCCGCCTATCCCCCCAAGGCCTCCTGGCTATGAAATTCCACTACACCAACAGCAACCGCAACAGCAACCGCAACAGCAACCGCAACAGCAGTATTACCCCCCTCCTTCACAGTATCCACCCCCGCAGCAGTCGATGTATGCCCCTCATCAGTCACCTCGTGGTTATTTCCCGAATGATCCGAGATTTGTCCAGCCTGGATTACCGATCCCCCAGCCACCGGGCCAACCCTCTAGTTGGAACGAACATTTTTTCTATACGAACGGAAAACCGACACCCATCTTTGAAGCAATGATGTGGGAATTCTTTTCCAGGCTTGATCCTCAAAATACTGGCTGTATTACTCCAGAAGCCTTCAGCAGCTTTCTGGACGTATGCCAGTATCAGCCAGAATTTAATATCTGTACGTTTATTGGCTAGCCACTGTTTCAATTATTGTTCCGTAGCTTCTCCTGTTATAGTAGCATTCATCCAGCTTGATAAAAAACGAGATACAAGACAAATATGCTATAAGGGCCCGTGCAGTTGCTGATACTACAAGACGCTGACATGAGAATACAGGGAAACGATCCTATAAGGCTAAATGGTTGTATGCGGCCGAGGATGTAGCAGACGCTGAATTCTTATGGACCCTTGAGGGCTTTCAATTTGATCACAAAAAGGTGGTCCGCAACCCAGCAAATAAGCAGATGCCTTATGGCGGAATGCCGCTCCTAACCTTGATGGGGTTCACTGACTACATGGCCGTCGAGTTCGCAGGCGACCCCGATGATCACTTAGGTGATATAAACGCCGCATTGCGTTATTATGGCGTTTGGCCTGAAAAAGGCCCTGTTCCGCGCTATGTTCTACCCCCCACATGCCCACCAGAATTGACGCGCCGAGTCGATGAAGCTTCGGCACGTTGTCGTAAGGCTAGTGCGGACAAGATTAACGCCCAATTGGCCAAGGCACGGATTCAACGAATGGCAGGTCGGGCGGCAGTTACCTTAACTTCAAATAACATCTACCGCTACTACTGAGCTGGATATGAGTTTAAGATATAATAGCAGACATAGGTAGATAGATACTATAGATTCTTAATGAATTTCTTGGTCAATCATCTTTGTCTAATGTATAGATAACTAAAGTCTGTTGACCCCAGTGTCTAATCCTTCCACTGGTGACCGTTCGCTCCGTTAGCCCTTCCCTCATATTGATACTTCTCCTCAATCTCATAGTACTTATTAAAACCAACACCTTCGCAAACCTCGTCATACGAAAGAACAACAGGAGGCTTCCCAACCGTCATAGAACCCTTGATATTCTCCAGTGTCTCCCTTATACTCTTCAGCTTAGCAGCGACAAGAGTCCAAGGATAACAGACAATGCTGTAGCCAAGCTCAGCGAGGTCCTTTGCTGAGAGATTCTGTGTTTTGCCACCCTCAATGATGTTGGCGACGACAGGGAAGTCGAGGTCTTTACGAAGACGTTCCATGGACTCACGATCAGGAAGGGCTTCAACGAAAACAGCATCAACTCCGATCTCGATGGCTTTGCGTGCCCTGGTAAGTGCCTCGTCGTAACCGTGAATCAAACTGTCCGTGCGAGCGAGGATCCAGATGTCCAGGCCTTCGTTCCTAGCGTCGACAGCAGCTTGCCAGCGAGCGTAAGCTTCACTTCGGGACACCACGCTTTTGCCAGCAGTGTGGCCACAGCCTGTTCACTCAAGGTTAGTACAGTGATCACTTTGTGACGGTGTCTCGACGTACGCTTTGGCCACGATTGGTCCTCGAGCATTATCCCAGCAGCTCCAGCCTGTGCAAATCTGTTCATCGAGTCAGTTGCCATCTATTTCTTCTTTTGAGCCAGACTACAACACACCCTTGCACAGTTCGGCGAACATTCATTGGGCTTCCATAGCCAGTATCGCCATCTACCAGAATCGGAACATTGACCTCCCTGGAAACCTCTTGAATCTTATTGACAACCTCTCCGAAAGCAATGTACCCTGTATCAGGCAGTCCAAATGCAGACGCCATAGGGTACCCGGCCAGAAACACAACAGGAAACCCAGCCTCCTCGCATAAGCGGGAGCTCAAGGCATCATAGCTGCAGACATTGGCGAGAATCTTGGAGGGATCCCCGTGCGCCTCTTGCACCATGGCTCTGAGCTTGGAAGCTTGCAGGGAGGGTCTTGCACCCCGACAGTTGGTGTAGTCTACCTTGATTCCTTTTCCATTGGGCTTGATAGCGGGAAACTCGCTTGCCTCGAAGTGGAAAGGGTAGGGCTTGGTGTTGACGATGGACTTGGACATGTTGGCGGCTTACTTGAGGTCTGAATTGTGAAGTTCAAGAAATCTGACTGATGAATATTGTTCTGTTGTTTGTTTGATGTTCTTTTTGTTGAGTTGGTCAAACTATCATTCATATTTTATACACAAGTTCCCCTCTCCTCTCGACGAGGACTTCTCTCAGAGGGCCGATGATCGGTGCCGACTCGGCATTTCTGGACTTTACCGTATGTGAGATTAACATGTATTTAGGTATGGTAGTTCCTCCTGCTATCGGGGTCACAGCTCTGCACGTAGGCATTCGTGTGTCGAACAGTGTCGCGTCTTCAAGGGGGCCCGCGAGCTACCGGGCCAGGCCGGATACAGCCGGACCGACACGGATACTACCGGCCCCGGAATGATCGTCCCCGGGTCAGCCACTTCCCATCCCCAGACCATCAACAATCATCTGCCCCAGCTCAAATCAGCGATTCGTTATACTTTCTCCGCTTATCACATTCACTCTCACATAGACCGTCCACCCGCAATGGAGAGCCCGGATCATTCCAGTAGTACCCGACATTTCAAGCGCAGCTACGTCGCATGCGTCTCGTGTCGAGCGCGCAAATCAAGATGCATCATCAAAGACAACCCTCCATGCGCTAAATGCGCCAGGGAGCACCGCGAGTGTCAGTTCGATCGCCGGCCCAGGGCTCCCAAACACCGCGATGCCCCGAAATGGACCCGTGGGAATGTGGACGCTGCGCCCGCCGCTCAACCCGTTCAGGCGGCGAATCACTCCCCTTCGGAGGACCTTGGCTTTAATTCGTCGCCGAATAGCACTAATCATCCACTGTACAACCGGGTTCAGTCGACAATAGTCACTGGAACTAATGATGCGCTGGACTTTCTGTCAAGCGCGGCAGGACGGCCTAGCATTGATGGTTCAGCGCCATCTCAAGGCCATGCTTCAGCGAGCAATGTCCGCAACGATGGTCCCAAAGTCGTATCAGGTGGATCTAATGGAGTCGGATTCACCATCACAGCCCTTTCAGAACCAGATGATGCCTGTCTGGATATGTGGGACAAGTGTCGCTTCGTTCGTCAGGGCTGGTTTACGGCACAAGAGGCTGTCACCTACATTGACCTGTGAGTTCACTTTATTCCATGTCCTCTCGACTCTCACACTAACGACAATAGTTTCTTCCAAAAACTTGCTCCACTATCCCCTGTCGTCCTTGACCAATTCCGCAGCCATGCATCTCATGAGCATCTCGTTTACAGGGAAGCCATGCTATGTTGCACCCTGCTCATGATCTCATCCCGGTTCTTCACACTGCCGGGTGCAGGCGGTACATCTAGAAGCCACTATGTCCATCAACGCCTCTGGAGTCACTGTGAAGTCCTTATTCGTCGCATCGTGCTAGGGCAAGAGAAAACATCCACTTCCCAAACAAGAACCATCGGCACGATAGAGAGTCTGATTTTGATATCCGATTGGCACCCTCGTGCTTTGCATCTCCCTCCCGAGACAGATGGCTGGGATGGTCTTCTCATCACGCCTGGTTACGACCGAGTCAATCGCAAGCATATCAACAACGAAGTCTCTCTCATTCGCTGGCGAGAAGATGTCTTTGAACCAGCAAAGCGGGCGAATAGAATGTCATGGATGCTCCTCGGTATGGCTAACAATCTTGGCTATGAACTTGGGATCTTATCAGGCCAGACGGGCGATATAGGTCATCCTGTGCATGCTGAAGTCCTTCGCGGCCGTCGAGCCCAGAAGCTCCTCTACAACTATCTGAGCCAGACTGCCACTAGACTCGGCTATGCTTCTGTATTTCCCGAGAGCATATCTGTCATTGCATCTCGCCTGGCCATGCCAGATGCGAGTGAACCAGTTGATCAGTCGTGGATATCTTATATGGACCTCAGTTTGGAGCTTACCCAACTGTCGCGTACAGCATCTTCAATGTTCTTTCACTCGGCAGCCCATCTACAAACACAAGTGCTCGGAGATCACTATGTAGACCTTCTTGAACATTTTTCACTGTCTCTGTCAAAGTGGCAAGAGAAGTTCAACAGCATGAGCCAAGGTAATCCATCCCGGGCGTTCGATCAGTTCCTCCGCTAACGTAGTCACAAGATATCGCTTCACCTCTCAAAGACACCCTGTCAGTTGAGTTCCATCATACCAAAGCATGTACAGGTGCCATCTCCATCCAAGCTGTAGTAGCCCGAGCTTCCTCCGCTGGTTTCACAGCGGCCACTACCCACTCTGATGAAGCATTATCAGGATTCATAACCCCTAAAGACGCCAAGTTCCTCCAAGAAGTCGTCTCTGACACCAAAAAGGTACTGCATATCGCAACGATGAGTGGTTTCAGAGATCATCTCCCTTTTGCACCAGCCCGTGTCAAGATTAGCGTCATTAGTTCATCCGTTTTTCTCCTCAAGGCTCTCAGCGTTGGCTCCACCCATACGGATGTGAGCGACGCTTTGTACACTTTAGACCAATGCACATCAACACTTAAGCAGTGTCCTGCGGATGACATGGACTTTGCGTTGAGATATGCGGATCTCATCGAAAAACATACTGCACAGTTTCGAGCTCATCTTACACAGTCCCGAGGTCTAAGCTCTGGTAATCACAGCGGGCAGGGTTCGATGCCGAGGAATGTGGTTCAAGGAGAGACTAGCATTGTTGGTTCAAACTCATTCTTGTCTGGTCTGGATTCACAGCAGCTTGGAGATGATGGGGCAATGATGAACTTTGATATGGGGGATACTTGGGTGTCTCTTCCGTTCGACTCAAGCATAGCTCCTTTTGGCGAAGGGGGTGATCAAGTTGCCCTAGGATTGGATGTTGACGCATTGAACTTCCTGTGGAGTTTGCCCGAGCTTGTGCAGGGCGAGACTGGTTTCGCCTAGCCTCAATAATCAGATATTGGCATTTTCAAAGCGAGTAGTGTATTTTAACTATCTTTGTGTACTAGAGCAGAGCTGATTGTTGAGTGAACCAGTTCAGTAGGTTTATTGCAACATTTAGTAATCTCGCATGGCGTCCGGTCCACCATCCATTAGTGTCCGCTTCCAGATCAAGAGTCCCCGGTTACCACAACGGTCCGGAGTCATCCGCCTGTATCCGGTGCACAGGGGCGGCAAGGCGTGGCTGGCCAAGACAACCAAGTGGAAGAGATTAGCCGATATTGCATTTCGTAAATCCTTTTGCCAAGGCTCTCACTCGATGGAACTGCCCATCATGCCAGGACTATGACGGAGCTGCTGGTATATACTGTTCAAGGGCAGATTGTATCAAGACGGCATCGTGATCTGGGAATTTGAGATTCTTGTGTAAGGCAATACAAGCAGTAGTAATGACATGACTTCCAGGATTCCCTAGTCAGATTAGCCTGCAAAATGTGTCCAGCGGCCAAGTAGTTGCTACGACGCTAAGGCTGAACCTTGCTCACAGAGCTGCCATCCCAACCAAAAAATAGTGCCATCTTAACGCGGGGTAATCTGGGGTAACCAGGGCCATGGTAATCCAAGCAAGACAACTCGTCGCCACGATCCAGGAGTAGGTTGAGTATCTATATCAATGGCAACCCATTCGCCATTTCCAACGAGGATCATCAAACACCTCGACTACAATCTTCTTTATCTCTTTGCAACATGTCTAATGCCCAAGACAAGAACCAGCCTGAAACCCTTGACGTTGAAGAAAAGGGACATTCTGATCACCTTGAGAAACATGACACCCACATCTTCTCGGCGGTCGATGAGACCGGTACACACAAGAAGATTGATCCAGCTGAGATCAAGTTAGTGAAGAAGCTGGATTGGATCATTCTTCCGGTGCTGTGGATCATGTACTGGTTCAACTATCTCGATCGCAATGCTATTACTGTTGCGCGCCTGGATGGGTTGGAGAAAGAGCTCAATTTGACCTCTACGGAGTATCAGACATGTGTATCGATCTTGTTTGTCGGATACATCCTCGGTCAGATTCCATCTAGTCAGTCGAACAATGTCATACTATCCTTCTTCAGCTAATTGAACTATCTAGACATGCTCATGACCCGAATCCGACCATCCCTTTACATGTCCGGTGCCATGGCTCTGTGGGCCGTCGTTAGCACTCTCACTGCCATCTGCCACGACTTCAAAGGCCTCGTTCTCACTCGATTCTTCCTCGGTGTTACCGAAGCCCCTTTCTACCCCGGCGCTCTATATGTCCTTTCGATCTTTTATACCAAGAAAGAGATAGCAACTCGTATCTCTATCTTATTTACTGCCAACATCTGCGGAACTGCCTTTGCAGGACTTATCGCGATCGGCGTGTTTGAGATGAGCGGTGTTGCAGGTCTAGCTGGATGGAGATGGCTCTTCATCCTCCAGGGAATCATCACTTTCGTCATCTCACTTGCTTCCGCCTTCGTCTTGCCTGATGAACCCAGCAATACCCGGTGGCTCACAGAAGAAGAGAGAGTCCTAGCCCATGGGCGAATTGCCGCAGATACTGTCCAAATCCGAACCAACACAACGACTTTTGCAGGTCTCATCGATGCCTGCAAGGATCCTCGACTTTGGGTCCTTGTCTTCATGCAACACTTTCACATGGCTGCTAGCAACTTCAAGAACTTCTTCCCCACCATCGTTGGAACACTTGGCTTTGATCGCAACACTACGCTTGCCTTAACATGTCCTCCGTATATTGTTTCAGGTATTGTCTGTATCGCATGGGCTGCAAATTCTGGTACGTTCTCTATAACAAAGCTCCTAGAGTGCTCCCTAACATCAAATAGGCCGGATGAACGAAAGGACCTGGCACATCACCTTGGCCAAGGTCATGGCTGTTTTCGGCTTTATCTTAGCCTGTACGGTCCACAATACAGGTGCCCGTTACTTCGCGATGTGTGTCTTTGCCAGCGGCGTTTACGCCTGTAACAGTGTCATCCTCGGCTGGGTCGCTAGCACATGCGGTCAGACTCGAGAGAAGAAAGCTATATCTCTGGCTTTAGCAAACACGGTTGCCACGCTTGGACCTATCTACACTCCGGTAAGTTCATCAAGCCTTTATGATTGAATTCTACTGACACCATCGAGTATCTCTGGCCGAGTTCAGACGAGCCGATGTATCCTGTTGCCATGTCCAGCAGTGCCGCCTTTTCTGCTGCCTCAGCTGTCTTGGCTTGGGTGCTTAGGTGGATGCTCATCCGTGAGAATCGCAAGATTCGGGCTTCAAACAATGAAAAGAGGCTCTTCTACGCCTACTAGATTCAGCCATGCACTTATGTGACTCTGAGAAGTTATTCAAATAGGCTATATAGTTATGTGGGTATCTGAAATTACTTCAACCTATCAAACGTTATTGCGCTATACTGCTTGTTTGGAATTATGCATCTTGGGCATCTTGGATATCTTAGAGTTATTAAGGACTGGTGCAAATCGGGTCTTTGTCCTCGCTCAACTAAGGATTTCAGGTCGCTTAGACACAACGATAAGATGAGATGTCGCATGCGCTGTAACAAGCTTGAGACAAGTCTCCCCAGCAGCGTTACATAAGGCTAGTGTCAAGCCTAGTTCTGGATTCTTCCGACACTGACCTCCGATGTATTCACCCGATATTTGTATCTCGTATTCTTCCGGGTTGAGATATGTTCCGAGAGCCACCAAGGTTAGACAAGATAGTTGCCGCTAAAGTACATAGTACTTTCCATAGGTATAAAGAATGGTCTGGAATAATATACAGTGCGTTCAGATTCAAGAATACCTCAGAAGTATCCTACTATTTACAAATATTTGCACAACGCGCATCCATATCAGGAAACATCATGAACGCTGAATCCGCTCCAGTCATCGTCATAGGTGGCGGCATTGTTGGTGCCTCAATTGCCTGGCACTTGGCCAGGGCGAAGAAAGATGTCATTCTTATTCCAGAGACAATTGGCGGCGTAGCGACCCACAAGTCATTTTGCTGGCTGAACGCAGCTGGTGCAACGCAGAAATTCTACTACGATTTCCGACGTCGCTCTATGGCACGCTGGGCTGAAATGGGCAAAGAGCTACCAGATCTCTCTTGGCCTGCAATCAAACTCCCGAAGAGCGTGGAGAGTTTTATGAGCGTCAGCGTCTCTGGGGTACAAGCATTAAGCGCATGGAAGCAGCCGAACTTGCTGCACTAGAGTCACAGGTCGATGAGGCGCAGTTCTCTTTGATCAAACAGGGCTCCACGTTCCCGAAGAGGGCACCATCGAAGCACACACGCCGCCGCGGCGAAGCTAATCGCTCACGCCCAATCGTTAGGCACTAAAGTGCTTGAGGCTAAGGTTACTGGGTTCTTGAAGGACGACAAAGGCCGAGTCTCAGGTGTAGTAACGGACTCTGAGCATGTGCATGCCAGTCACGTTGTTTTGGCCGCTGGTCTTGGAAGTGTTCCATTGTTAGCAACTGAGAATACCAGACTTCCTTTGACCGGTCGAGAGGGTCTCCTAGTCAATACCGCGCCGACCGAAAAGCGATACCTCAACACTTTTCTCCGCTTACCAGGCTTGCATATGCGCCAAACCCTTAATGGGCGTTCGGCGCGTCCTTCGCTGGTGGACAGCCCGGTGATGACCCGCAGGCAACAGCAGAGGATCTTTTTGGCCAAGTGAAAAAGGGGCTCAAGAATGGAGATGAGCTCGAGTTTAGCCATTACACTATTGGTGTGAGACCTGAGCCGGACGATGGATATCCCATCCTCGGTTCCACAGGCTCATTGGGTCCAACAATAAGAA
Organism: Fusarium agapanthi; assembly: GCA_001654545.1. Taxonomy (NCBI): domain Eukaryota; kingdom Fungi; phylum Ascomycota; class Sordariomycetes; order Hypocreales; family Nectriaceae; genus Fusarium; species Fusarium agapanthi. The sequence continues at coordinate 34,767 of LTDI01000969.1, forward strand.
CCTTCACCACTTGCCCCTCTTTGACCTTCTTAAAAGCTTCTTCCGCCTGATGGAAATCCACCACATCACTAATAAGCTTTTTCACCGGAACTCGACCGCTCGAGACAATCTCAATAGCCAATTCGTAGTCCCCGGGCCCGTATCGGAAGCTGGCCTTTACTGTCACCTCCTTTTGACACATTGCCATGATAGGAAAAGTAATATCTGCCTTACCCATACCACCCTGAACATGTACGCCTCCAGCCTTGACAACATGCAGGCTCGTTTGAATAGAGGTTTCTGCTCCGCTTGCATCGATAACAACATCAGCACCTGGTCCAAGATCACTGTTGGCAAGTATCGCCGCAGCGTTATCTTCGGCGGAAATTCTTTGCGATAGGTATGTGTGTGTGAAGCCCAGCTCCTTTGCAAAATTGAGCTTGGACTGCACGATATCGACGCCGATGATCTTGCTGGCACCAAATGCCTTTGCAACCGCCTCGCAGAGAAGGCCGATTGGCCCAGTTCCCATAATCACAATGCTGTTTCCAGGTGTTAGTTGGGCCTGCTTGATGATATAGACTGAAACTGCCAGGGGTTCAGTCAAGGCCCCTTCTTGTAGAGATACAGTTCGGGGAAGTATATAGCAGAAGTCAAATGGTGCAACCCAAAAGCCTGTCAGGGTATAGCGAAGACAGAGGCGAAGAATGGCGGCTTTGGAGCGACGACCTGCTGAAGATTGTTGAGTCTCGCCTGATACACATCATGGACCAGCATTCCATTGCCGCTATTCAGACCCTCATACTACTAGGATCGCACCATGTCTATCATGGTCGGCCCAACTTGTCGTTTGCCCTGTTGGGTGCTACTATCAAGATATCGCATGCTATGGGTTTGCATCGTAATCTACCCAGCGAATGCTTCGATAATGTCGAAGAAAGAAAAAGAATATGGTGGACCGTCTATACCTGGAATAGGTATGTATAATACCAGACTATCTATCTCCCCCCTTGAGCGCCAATGCTGATGATGTTAATGTATTAGGTTTGCTTCCATCTCCTTCGGTCGGCCGTTGAGTATCAATGACGAAGACTGCAACGTGTGCATGCCCTGCGAGTTTCTTGAGTCACCCTTTTTCAAACCCGAGTCGATTGAACAAGGATTTCCTAGTGTCCAATATTCACCGTACCAGACGCAACTGACCACGCTCTATATACTGGCTTCCCCCGCCTTGAAGACGATATTCAGCTCCCTATCAACGCAGTCAGTTGGTCAGCAATTCGACACCGAGTAACGATCACTGGTCAGGGATGTAACGCAAAAGCTATTAATCTGGCCACAGGACTTGCCTTCCTTCTTATCCCTGGACCTAAATCGAGACTATGCCCCAAACAATACCCAATAGAACGTCCGAGCGCATCAGTTACAGTCTATATCGCTACAGTTGACATTTAACAATATATTGATTGTGCTGCATCGTCCATTTCTAGCTCGTCAGATTGAAAATCTATCTACCCAGACCCCAGGTAGTTTGCCTTGTTTTGATAGCTCGTCCTCGGACCAGCCAATACAACAGCATATGCCTTCACACTGCAGCGCATCGCCGCGGCTTGATGGTTGGTGTTGAATACACATTCCTTATAGGTGGCTACGCACTTTCGACCTGGGTCGACTTTGGCTTCTACTATCTCATTCCCAAAAGCGAGTCGTGGCAAGGCCCTTACTTTATCCAGATTGGCCTTGCTTTTATCCTCTTCTCTATGTCTTATATTCTTCCCGAAACTCCCCGCTGGCTCGTGCGCAATAGTTTTGCAAAAGAATGTCTCCAAACCGTCGCGGATCTGCACACACCAGACGGCAATACGCAGGCCGAGCATGTCCAGCAGATAATGTTGGAGATCAAAGACGTTGTGCGCTACGAAGCAACCTTGAAGAAGTCAACCTGGCTAGAGATGTTCACCCGCTATCGAAAACGTACCATTGTTGGGATTACGGCACAGATGTTTGCTCAGCTCAATGGCATCAATGTCATTTCATTTTACCTGCCCACTACCCTTGCTAAGCCGGGCATGAGCCAGGAAAAGTCCTTACTCTATATGGCTGCTAATTCCATCCCCTATGTCGCTGCCACTATTCTTACTTGGTGGTTGGCTGATAGATGGGACGACGTCCGCTGCTGATTCTCGGTGGTGAGTAGATGATCCTGATGTGATTTGAGCAAGGCTAACAATTGACGGCCACAGGCATTCTCATGGCTATAGCCCTCTGCATCGTTTGTGCATTTACCGAGGCCCATTCCCTCGACATCAACACCCGGGCCCATAGCATATATGCTTTCGTTGTCATTTACAACGCCATCTACGGCTTCACCTGGGCTCCAATTCCCTGGCTGCTACCTGCTGAAGTCTTCCCCCTTCGCGCTCGAAGCAAAGGCATGGCACTTACTACATGCTCCAACTGGCTATTTAACTTTGGCATTTGTCATTATGGATGTGTTTCTCTCGCTTCGTCAAACTTGTTAAACTGCATATACATCATTTCAATTACAAAATGACTACCGCATCTGCCCCTGCGGTTCGGAATGCATCAAGAAGTCCTGAGAAGCTTCTAGAGCCTTTCTGCAAAGACAGTTACGCTTATCGCATAGGCAGAAAAGCTGAGGCTATGAAATTCGTACAAAGTCACACCTCGATCCCTGTGCCAGCCATTCTGGCGACTCATTTTGGCTCAGGCGACAAAGAGCCAAGCTGGATTATAATGGAGCGACTCACTGGACAGTAGCTAGATAGATCATGGTCAAATATGCCGGACATGGCAAAGGAACGAGCAGTTACCGAGCTCAAAGAATATCTTGCCCAGCTACATCGCATTCGACCATCTGGTTCTGGCTGGATTGGATCTTGTTCTGGGGGTCCAGCTTACGATCATCGACTGAATAATATGTCTACCTGCGGTCCATTTTCGTCTATCGCCGAGTTTAACGATTTCCTTGTTGCCTCTGTCAGAAATTGCCCACGGCCCGAATGGGTCGCCAAATATCGCAACCAGCTCCACGATGATTATGGATGTCCATTTTGAACACACGCCGATATCTCAGGGGAGAATATCCTGTTGGATCCTACGACTGGTTCTATCACTGGAATTGTGGACTGGGAAATGGCCGGCTTTTGGTCTGAGTGGTGGGAGTACAGAAAGGCATTATTCGGGTCCAGGTCTCGTGAACCGTGGAATGGGATTTTGAAGCAAATCATGGCGGCCTAGGTTGCCGAAACTGAAGTTGACATGGATCTTGAAATGTTCTGAACAAAACAGCATACTATACATTCAGGCCTCCTTGAGCCAGTTCTTCACGGCATCCCGTGTCAGATCAGATAGTCATAAATAAAGCCCTCTTTCGATAAGTATATAGGTCTATAAAATATTAATATTTACTTTTATAATATAGTAAATAATATAAAGTTTAGCTATTTCCATATTAATTTTATAGATAACTACTAATTCAACGTCCTCATCATCGTAATATGGATGAGGATCTCCAAATGTGAATCCCACCATGTCACCCTTGAGATAAAATCTCCGATGCCAGGTCTTGCCATTATCTCGAGAAAAGAGGACCTCGCTTCCAGTGACAGAAAACTCACACT
>LTDI01000971.1:0-30060 GCA_001654545.1 Fusarium agapanthi
GATATTAATACTTAGGTAGTAGCTAAATTATTAAGAAATAGTAATTAAGGAAGGTTAAAGTAACTAGGTAGTTAGTACTATAGTATATATAGTAAAGGTAGTTATAATATAAGGACTTATTAGGTAGTTTTTAAGTTATTTAGGGAGGAATTTAGTAAGTAAAAGCAAGCCTTTTTAAACTATAGCTTAAGCTTTTAAGCTATAGGTTAAAAAGGTTAAGGAAAGTATACTACTTGCTTATTTATAATGCTTGCTTATTAAACACATTAATTATAAATATAATATACTATTATTTAGAGTAGAAATGCAAGCTAAATCGGGAATTAGGCGTCTGGGCAGTAAGTTATCCAAAAGGCTTGTGGAGATGTGTGCTAAGATGCAAATCCTGAATCAGGCCCTAAGATCAAGGGTCAGAGGCCGGGGTATAACTTAAAAGTCTGGACCTCGCCGACTACACACGGAAGATGGATGGGTCTTGTGGAAGCCTTGTAACAATGACGATTCTCTAACTACTCTGTACGGAGCATAGTACCGACGGTCGTGGCTATGATAGCTTCAGGCTTACATCATGATGTTGGTAAATTGTGAGTTCCATGTTGGCAAATTCCGCTGCCGCTGCCAGCGACATTCCAGCTGTAATATTGTGAGGTTTCATGGTCTAACGGTTATGTCTGATTCCGCCAGCGAGGGTTCGACTCCCTCTGAGACCTATTCTTTTGCTCTTGATAATGGCCTGAGCTTTTGCTAGAAGCCATCATCATCACCACCAAGTGAGAGCCGTTAGTGCTGACCATGCAAGGCGCAGCATCCATCTAGAAGCACACTCCACGAAACAGCCCAGGAATACTTACATACTGCAGGAACGGGCTTTTCGGCGGTAAATAAACGCCGTTCAAGGTTGCCAAAGACGGTGGGGAGAAATGATCGACACGCCGACTGTCCGCCCACCGCAGGACAAGATGTGTGTGCGAGCACCAATCGGGGGACCCGTGAGCGTCGTATTCTGTCGTAATTTGGCATATTCCCTGAAACTAATACTGTTAACTCATTCATTATTCCTCCATAATAAGGGAATTCGGATGATTAAATCAAGCCGTCTCACCGCCTCGGGTTTCGGATCCGGTGCGGGAAGAGTGGGGCACCGGACACGGCCGAGAATTTGATGGAGATGCCGAGGCATAAAAAAGCATGAGATAATGCCCACGATCGACAGCAGACAATAGATAGAAAACCAGGAGAGAAATACCGTAGTTTTAGTTCATACTCTAGTTGTTAAACTAAGAAAAGATACTATGGTGATCCAGGTAGTCCAACAAAACGTAACGTAATGTACTCCGTAATAAACGTACGACTTATAGTTCATGGCGAGTCTAATCTAATGCGTCTCCAGCGATTGGCTTCCGTTCACGGCACTTGGCACAAACGGGGCCCGGTTTGAAGAAACGGAGACGGACGGACGGGAGACGGGAGATTGATTCTGTTCTATTATTAGTCTTGTGAGTGAGCATCTCTAGTAATAAAGCCGCAGCAATTGCATACGACGCGTTGCTATGACGTTGTGAGTCTGTGTCGTATTGTAACCAGCGACTTTTTAATCTTTACCTATTTAATCATTTCCATTTCCATTCGTTCTGCTCTGTCTGCTACTTATTCTGAACAAAAGAAAAGGTGGCCAAGAAACTTTCCACCACTGCAACGCCAAGTTTAATCCGGACTTCTCCTTTGGCTCATATCACATTCACATTTTAGTCACTCAACTATCTTATAAGAACGAATAACCACGACCCGTTCAAGGCATCTCCACCTTCTCCTCACCAGACGCGACACCGCACAACGCAACGCAAATACAGCATGGCTGAATCTGTGCCTATTCCTGAGCCTCCTGGCTACCCTCTAATTGGAAACCTGGGAGAATTCACGTCAAATCCTCTCTCTGATCTGAACCGTCTAGCAGATACATACGGTGATTAATAGACAACAGTTAACTAACTCATTGACCGCCGCTGATTCCCCTCAGGCCCCATTTTCAGATTACGTCTTGGAGCCAAGGCTCCCATTTTCGTCTCTTCCAATTCATTCATCAACGAGGTTTGCGACGAGAAGCGGTTTAAAAAGACACTAAAGTCGGCTCTCGGCGTAAGTAGGAGAAACCAAATCAGCAATTGAACTTTACTGACCCTCGACAGCAAGTTCGAGAGGGTGTTCACGATGGCCTCTTCACAGCATTCGAGGATGAGCCCAATTGGGGTAAAGCTCACAGAATTCTAGTACCGGCTTTTGGCCCTTTGAGCATAAGAGGAATGTTTCCAGAAATGCACGACATCGCTACCCAATTGTGCATGAAGTTTGCTCGTCATGGTCCTCGGACACCAATTGATGCGAGCGACAACTTTACCCGTCTAGGTACGCAAAGCATTGGGTCTTTAACATGCTCATCACTAACAACTATCAGCCCTGGATACTCTGTCTCTCTGCGCCATGGATTTCCGCTTCAACTCATATTACAAGGACGAACTGCACCCATTCATCGAAGCCATGGGCGATTTCCTTACAGAGTCCGGAAACAGAAACCGACGACCTTCATTTGCGCCCAACTTTCTCTATCGTGCAGCAAACGAGAAGTTCTATAATGACATTGCATTGATGAAGTCAGTAGCCGATGAAGTTGTCGCCGCACGAAAGGCGAGCCCTAGCGATAGGAAGGATCTACTCGCTGCTATGCTTAACGGCGTTGATCCTCAGACGGGAGAGAAGTTGTCCGACGAGAACATTACCAACCAACTCATCACATTCCTTATCGCTGGCCACGAAACCACTTCTGGTACTCTATCTTTCGCCATGTATCAGCTTCTCAAGAACCCCGAAGCATACAGCAAGGTCCAGAAAGAAGTCGACGAAGTTGTCGGCCGTGGTCCCGTCTTGGTTGAGCATCTCACCAAGCTCCCCTACATAAGCGCTGTTTTGAGAGAGACCCTCCGAGTCAACTCTCCTATTAGTGCCTTTGGTCTCGAGGCCATCGAAGATACATTCCTCGGGGGCAAGTTTCTCGTCAAGGAGGGTGAAGTTGTCACTGCTCTTCTGTCTCGAGCCCACGTTGACCCTGTCGTATATGGTGATGATGCTGACAAGTTCATACCTGAGCGGATGCTTGATGATGAATTTGCGAGACTTAACAAGGAGTACCCCAACTGCTGGAAGCCTTTTGGAAACGGAAAGCGAGCTTGTATTGGACGTCCTTTTGCCTGGCAAGAGTCTCTTCTCGCCATGGTCGTTCTCTTCCAGAACTTCAACTTCACCATGACGGATCCCAACTACGCTTTGGAGATTCAGCAGACGCTGACTATTAAGCCCGCACACTTCTATATCAACGCTACCCTACGACATGGCATGACCCCAACTGAGCTAGAGCATGTTCTGGCAGGAAGCGGAGGTACCAGCTCTTCGAATCACAATATTAAATCCGCCGCCAATTCAGATGCCAAGGCCGGCAGAGGCAAGCCTATGACTATTTTCTACGGTTCAAACAGTGGTACCTGCGAGGCTCTCGCCAACAGACTCGCCTCTGATGCTCCTAGCCACGGCTTCAGCGCAACAACAGTCGGTCCTCTCGATCAGGCCAAGCAGAACCTTCCTGAAGACCGCCCCATTGTCATAGTCACTGCATCGTACGAAGGACAACCCCCTTCCAACGCTGCCCACTTCATTAAGTGGATGGAGGATTTGGATGGTAACGAGATGGAAAAGGTGTCGTACGCTGTTTTTGCGTGTGGTCATCACGATTGGGTTGAGACATTCCACAGAATCCCCAAACTTGTTGACTCTACTCTTGAGAAGCGTGGTGGTACTCGCCTCGTTCCCATGGGTAGTGCAGACGCTGCCACAAGTGACATGTTCAGCGACTTTGAAGCCTGGGAGGATACTGTCCTCTGGCCAGGGCTGAAGGAGAAATACAAGATCTCCGATGGCGAGTCAGGCGGCCAGAAGGGCCTGTTGGTTGAGGTTTCGACGCCACGAAAGACGAGTCTCCGTCAAGATGTCGAAGAAGCGTTGGTGGTTGCCGAGAAGACTCTCACCAAGTCAGGCCCCCCTAAGAAGCATATTGAGATTCAACTTCCCTCAGCCATGACCTACAAGGCCGGCGATTATCTTGCTATTCTTCCCCTCAACCCGAAGTCGACTGTGGCGCGAGTGTTCCGACGATTCTCTCTGGCCTGGGATTCTTTCCTGAAGATCCAGTCAGAGGGACCTACTACACTGCCTACCAACGTCGCCATTTCTGCTTTCGATGTGTTTAGTGCATATGTTGAACTATCACAGCCTGCTACAAAGAGGGTATGTTATCTTATTACTGTTGTTCAGTACTGACTGACATTTGCAGAACATCCTTGCTCTTGCTGAGGCGACTGAAGATAAGACCACCATCCAGGAACTCGAGAGACTTGCTGGGGATGCTTACCAAGCTGAGATCTCGCCAAAGAGAGTTTCAGTTTTGGGTCTTCTTGAGAAGTTTCCTGCTGTAGCTCTCCCTATCAGCTCCTACCTGGCCATGCTCCCTCCCATGAGAGTCCGACAATAGTATGCTCCCTTTCCTCCTCACCGCCTACCGATACTAACGAGACAGCTCCATCTCTTCCTCACCTTTTGCAGACCCCTCCAAACTCACTCTCACATACTCCCTACTCGACGCCCCTTCGCTCTCCGGACAAGGTCGCCATGTCGGTGTCGCCACAAACTTCCTGTCGCATCTCACTACTGGCGACAAACTCCACGTCTCGGTCCGCGCCTCCACCGAAGCCTTTCACCTTCCCAGTGACGCCGAGAAGACTCCCATCATCTGTGTCGCAGCTGGAACTGGACTGTCACCTTTCCGCGGCTTCATCCAAGAACGTGCCGCCATGCTTGCCGCAGGTCGAACTCTCGCACCAGCTCTTCTATTCTTCGGATGTCGAAACCCAGGGGTTGATGACCTATACGCTGAGGAGTTTGAACGCTGGGAGAAGATGGGTGCTGTAGATGTGCGACGTGCGTATTCGCGGGCCACTGACAAGTCTGAGGGATGCAAGTATGTCCAGGATCGTGTCTATCATGACCGCGCGGATGTCTTCAAGGTGTGGGATCAGGGAGCCAAGGTATTCATCTGCGGAAGCCGTGAAATTGGCAAAGCAGTTGAGGATGTTTGTGTCCGTCTCGCCATCGAGAAGGCTCAGCAGAATGGCAAGGATGTTACTGAAGAAATGGCACGGGCTTGGTTTGAGAGGAGTAGGAATGAGCGTTTTGCTACTGATGTTTTCGATTAGAGGCATGAATGAAGAGCCTGGTGTAATTTTCTTTTTTTGTTTTTTTTTTTTTTTTTTTTTTTGGCAAAGATTCACCTCTTAGTATTTCATCAAGTTATTCAAGTGCTTCCTATACAATATTGTGTGCCACGATGATATACCGGATACAGTGCCTTAAATTGCTCTCTTCGGACGTAAATATAGAATAATGGCGAGTTTTCATTTCGAAAAGCCGATTATTGAGTGTTCTGTGCAGCATCTCGTCTTGAGTTCTGACCTAGTTAGGCATGAAGTGAATGATCTACATCTCGTTCGGGACAAACTACCCGATGCTAAGCTTCTGAAACCTGGATAGCTCAAATGTTGGCAGATATGAGATGCAGCTGTCAGTGCACTACGGGGACACCACGCGATATGCCAATTAGAGAGTCCTTTAAGACAAGGGTAATAGTCAGGGAAATGGCTGATTGATTATCACAGAATTCGTAACGGATGGTCAGGATGAAAGCTATAGCTTCTGACGTCATATGCTCTGATAGCTGCCGGGATCAACTAGGTAAGGTAATTACTCCGTAATGTGCCCTGTATCCGTATAGTGGAGTGGGAAAAGCTTGACCTGCCTCCTTATTTTAGAGTTACAAAGCAAGCTTTTTCTTGTCGCTGCTTGATCAATTGGCAAAGGCATCAGAACGGAAACCAAAAGGCTTCATAGTGAAAATGGCACAAGTCAATTGGTGCATCTCCTTTCAGCCCTGTGCGCAGCATTACGTGTATGTGCGGGTCATGACGGATGCCGCGATCTTGGCCTCGGCCTGTGACAGTCCCTGCTCGCCTGAATTTGTCGTCCTCGTAGGTCCTTAGTCGAGCTGGGCCTATTGTTAGAAGCCCCCCAAGAGATTTGCGCGCCGTTTTCGCCGGCTTGGCACTGTTTTCCTGTCTTTGATGTGAAGGTTCTGCTTGGTCGATGACATCGCCAGTAGCAAAAGGTTCTCATCGTCTCACCAACTGCATCCATCCATCCATCCATCGCATCAGGATCAAGGCTTGACCAGGCCATGCCAGATGCTTTGTCGCGTGCCCAGTTTAGCCAAGACTATGACAAGTAAGCCATTACTATTACCATTGAGAAACTACCAAAAGCATTGTCACCCTCGTAATTCTGCTTCTTCCATTTCCTCTCCCTCTCCCCCTCTTCTCTTCTTTCTGACTGCCCCTCCAATTGCTTGCTTGTTTGCTTACCCCCCCTCATCTCACCCCTCATTCTCTTCCGCCCCGATCGATCGATAATCTCCTGCAGAGACCCTGAGGTGACCTGAGCGGTTTCCTCTCTCATTCGACGACCCCTGTGAATTTGCCGTGACTCGCGCCATCCATCATGGCGGATCACAAGAAGCATGAGAGCTCTGGCTCAATGAGTTCCATGTTGGACAAGCTCAAGTTAAGCGATGGCTTACACGATGCAAAAGTTCATCTCGTCCACCAAAAGTTTGTGGCTCGTACTCAATCACACTAACTCGTCACTGATTTCGAGTCTCCAGGCACAAGATTGGTAAATTGGCAAATCTGGTATGACGCGCCCTGTTCTGTTGGTGGTGTCGTATTGCATTGCGTCGCATCAGCGCCGTGAAATGAGACAAGACAGACGCAGACGAAAACAGTGGCTTACACATGCGTAGTTCAACAAAAACCACAGACATGACGAAGAACATGAGCAGCGGTGTGACGACAAGCGAACTTCCATCGCCGAGCAGAACCGCTTCAAATCTTACTTCCCAATGCGCGCTGGCAACCACGTCAAGTGGTATGTAGATGGCCGAGATTACTTCTGGGCTGTGTCCATTGCTCTCGAGCAAGCTAAAGAATCCATCTATATCGCCGACTGGTGGCTGTCACCAGAGCTATTCCTCCGCCGACCCCCATACGCCGCGCAAGAATACAGGCTGGACAAATTGATCAAGAGAAAGGCAGAGGAGGGTGTCCAGATTTATGTTTGTGTCTATAAGGAAGTTGAGCAGGCCTTAACTTGCAACTCAGCTCATACCAAGCATGCCTTGAGGAGGTGGGTTGAGCAGTTGACTGGTACATATCATAAGCTGACTTTAGCAGACTCTGCCCCAAGGGCTCTCCTGGTCATGGAAATATTCATGTCGGTCGTCATCCCGATCACAATGTCTTTGAAAACTTTGGGTGAGTGCATTTGCAAAGGGCGCAGGAGTTGGCGACCATCCACATGCAGTCATTAAGACATCTACTGACGACTCGGTAGCGATATGACATGGTACTGGGCACATCACGAGAAGTTCATTGTCATCGACTACGAAATCGCATTCATTGGGGGCCTAGATCTATGCTTCGGACGATGGGATAATCACCAGCACCCTCTTTCAGATGTCCATCCCACCAATGTTCAAGACGAAGTCTGGCCAGGACAAGACTTTAATAACAATCGGGTCATGGACTTTCAGAACGTTTCTTCGTGGCAAGATAATGAGTTGAGCAAGGCTGATTATGGTAGGATGCCTTGGCACGATGTTGCTATGGGAATACAAGGTACACCAGTCCCTTCTTCTAATCGCTTCTCACTAACAAAAACAGGCTCTGAGTTCACTTATGATGTTGCCGAGCATTTCGTCTTGCGATGGAACTTCGTCAAACGTGATAAATATAAGAGAGACGAAAGATTCGACTGGTTGGTGTTGGAGAACAGGGAGAATGAAGATGAGGACCTGATTGGCGTACAACGCCCGAAGCACCCTGTCGGAGAATACGTTAAGCATCCTTATACTCCTCTAAGCACTAAGAATCTTGAGAACAGGGGTACAGTTAACTGCCAGCTCGTCCGATCAAGCGCCGACTGGAGTAGCGGTATCTTGACCGACCACTCCATTCAGAACGCGTATATTGAGATCATCTCCAAGGCTCAGCATTACGTTTACATCGAGAACCAGTTCTTTATCACTGCCACAGGCGATCAACAAGCTCCGATCAAGAATACTATTGGCCGCGCGATTGTCGATGCCGTTGTGAGGGCCGCAAAAGAGGGTCGCAAATTCCGCGTCATCGTGCTTATTCCTGCTATTCCTGGATTTGCTGGAGATCTCAGAGAGCAAGCTGCTACGGGCACGCGAGCTATTATGGATTACCAGTACAAGTCTATTTGTCGGGGTAAGCACTCCATTTTCGGACAATGCCGCGCCGAGGGCGTAGACCCCGAGAAGTACATTTTCTTCTTCAACTTGCGATCTTATGATCGTCTTAACAAGACTCCTGCTATCATCAAGGCTGAGAAGGAGACTGGTATCAGCTACCAACAGGTGCAGCGTGCAGAAGCTGAGGAGATCATGGGTGAAGGTATTCACGGCTCATATGACCCTGAGGATAGTGAGGGCGATGAACACATGCGTGGCGACAAAAAGCAGAAGGAGCTTGATGAGGATATCAACAAAACCATGGAGGCACGAAAGAAGTTTGAGGCTGCCATGCCTAAGGAGGAAGTTCACACAACTTCCTCTGTTGCGCACCATGCTATGGCTGGTACTGGCGAAGGCCTAAAGGGTGAGTCTTGGTTTGAGGAGGATCCTGAGTCAGAGATCAGGAACTGGATTCAGGAGGAGCTTTACATCCACGGTAAATTGCTGCTGGTCGATGACAGAATTGCCATTTGCGGAAGCAGTAATCTTAACGATCGAAGTCAATTGGGTGACCACGACAGTGAGCTTAGTGTTGTCATGGAGGACACGCGCCTCATCCCCAGTACTATGGACGGAAAGCCCTTTGAAGCAGGTTACCACGCAGCAACTCTCCGTCGATATCTCTGGCGTGAGCACATGGGTCTCTTGCCCCCCCAACCCCACGATGCTTCGCAGGACATCAACGCCATGCCCCCAAGCGTCAACCCCAACAACGATATCTACGACCAAGATGAGAGCTACAAGTTTGTTGAAGATCCTCTCAGCGACGAACTCTGGGAGAAGTGGACAACCCAGGCAGACAAGAACACCGAGCTATTCCGCCACTTATTCCACGCTGATCCAGATGACCATATCAGGACTTTCGACGATTATGATCGATATCTTCCTCCGCGCGGCGTCAAACCTGGTCATATCTTTGACCAGTTCATGCCTCCCGAAGACGCCAGAGAGAAGCTGTCGCAAATCAAGGGTCATTTGGTTTGGTTCCCCTTGCGCTTCCTTGAAGATGCTGAGATGGCGGAGTGGGGATTGCAGGTCAATTCTGTGACTGAGTCTATTTACACGTAATTGGATGACTTATGGGATAATGCTTTGGCGTTGATAGTTTAATGATAACGTATACATGATTTGAATCACTGTTATTTTGTTCATGGTGACACCCTTACCTTGTCTAGGTAGGTAAGTAGATATCATGATGCGTCGTCAGCTACCAAAGTCAACGCAACACCACATAAGATAGATACTTAGCTGGCTTTGATGATTCAAAGGCATTTCATTTCAGAGCGGATTCCTACACTCATAGTGTATTTTAATTTCACACACTTTCTTCATAGAACCATTTCTTTTCTAGTCTCGACTGAGAGTCTTACCATGTACTATAAATTGAGCCTCTCGTCTATGTCCTCCGCCTTGATCAACGTGGGAGATTGTGGGGTTTGAGGCGGTCCCCGAAACACAGTGCGGAGTGTGAGTATCTCCACTTGACCCTTTGATGCAGGTCCTATGAATACCGTGGTGTTTGGATGATGAATGACCCTTTGAGGACTCTATATGAGCCCTGTTAAGACCTTCAGCCCGCTACGGCCTTCACAGGTATCTTAGAATACTACTTGGCTCTGTTGTCTCCTGTTTCAGCTGCACGCACCAGCTTTATCTTATCTATCTACACTGTACGAATGCCCCTCCTTCACCGTCTCGAGCCCCTCACTAGGTCCCCTGAGCTAGACCCCTCCTGTATTGCTCCCTGTCTAAACCTACCCGCAAAGGGACAGCTCAGCTTGACCGCTTCAACGTTCAACGACACCTCATCATTTTTAACTCTTCTCCTCCCGCCAAACACTTTCTCATCCTCTTCTCCGTTCACTTCTCCATCCTCAATCATCATGTCTGCTGTCTATCCTCCCGGTGGTACCATCGTCCAGTCGCTCAAGCGAACCTTCGCCGACGTCCCTGTCGATGAGGCCAACGGCAATGCTGTCTCTACCGTTGAGTTCCTTGAGGCTTCTGAGTCTCTGACCACCATCTTTGGTACGGCATTGTCTTACAGTTCTGCTCAGAAGTCAATGACTAACTGTGCCTACAGATGCCATTGGTGGTGTTGCTTTCAGTCCCGTCAAGAAGGATATCCTTGGCAACGTCGAGGTTCGTCACATCATACCCCCTTTCATCGCGCGACAGCATCCGCGACGTATTATTTTCGTCGAATAAATCTGACAGCTACCTACAGAAGCTCCGTGCTCGCCACGCCGCTGCTCCCGCTGAGTCCGCTACCGTCCAGGACCTTGTCCGTAACGAGCTGAAGACTGGCAAGCACACTGCCACCGAGGGCTGCCTCTGGCTCGTCCGGTACGAACAATCCTCCCCAAAAATGCCTCCCATTAGCTAACAACTTCAGTGGTCTTGACTTCACCAAGCAGGGCCTCGAGCACAACGTTCAAAACCCCTCCGTCGAGCTCTCCGACTCCTTCCGCGACGCATATGGCAACACTCTGAAGCCTCACCACAGCTTCATGGTCAAGCCCATCTTCAGCGCTGCCATGTCTGCTGTTCCCTACCGAAACGACTTCTACGCCAAGCTTGGTGACAACCCTGAGAAGGTCCAGGCCGATCTCGAGGTTTATCTTGCTTCCTTCTCCAAGGTCGTCGCCATCCTCAAGGAATTTATCAACAGCAAGGAGGCCAAGTGGTAAAGAAATTCATGATGTACGAGAAATGTTAGCGTATCAGCCTGCGACTTGGGCAGAGCTGGTGACGAATATGTTACGTGTTGGAGAAAACGGCTTGATTGATGAGAATGCTTTCAGCATCAAGAAGCTATCCTACAGAATATGTCTGGCAGATTGCGATAGTAATAACTGCAGTCTCAGATTACAATAACGAGAACGAATATACATGCATAACCATACATTTGATATCTGGCTGTTGTTCTGATGATGCTTGCCCTAGACCCAATACGCGGACTTGGGCCAACTGATGAGTGTAGCATACAGGCTAATTAGCAAGTTTATCATGTGATTTCGACTGGCTTGAGTGGTCCATCGAGTCCGATTTCATACTCAGTCACTCTTGAGTATTGGATCATGAACTCCCCGGCAGTGACATAATTTCTCAAGGGTCAACACTTCACCTCAAACATGACTCGTTCCAAAGACTTGGCATTAAGCAAACATAACTTCAATACTTCATTGTCAAGCCACATCAATTTCTCAGAACCGCCACAGACCATCACGATATCTATGGCTTACACTTTGTGTCATGACGATCAAGAGATCGCCATGATCACGTCTCAGATCGCCTAAGCTACATCGGCACTTCGGAGCCGAGCACACCACCCAACGGCCGAACGCTATGTCTGTTTGGCGGCATGGGAAAGTCATAAAAAGCCGATCTTGGGGTCTAGTAAAGTGTGGCGACGGGCGTTTAAGAATTTGAAGCTTATGATGGCGCTGAGTGAGACGGCGGTGGATGCTGCTTATCCTGGCTAGTTAGCTAATTAGTTAGTTGATAACAATTCTTTCAATCTTGGCATTCTAATTAAAAAGCTCGCCTGATAATTCCGTCATGGGTAAACGCGATGCTGGAGTCCGATATATTTCCCCCGGGATCCTCGGGCCCTCCGGATCGCAAAAGAATCGCACAAAACCCCGACGAAAAGTTTTAATGTTTTGACTCACAGTCACAAGGTCAGTCGACAACACAAAATGTCTCACACTATTCGTGCATATAGACGCAGAGATAAGCAGCTGACCAAGGATCCTCGCACAATGTTTTGTAAGGCGAAGCTAGTCTAAGCTGAGACTGAGAGTCCCTTGATGCATGTTTTCACTATTGTGATTTAAGTTCAAGTGTAGGTATATGAACCAATTGGCGTGGGCTCGTGAGAATGCCACATGTTTACGACCTGGCCAATGCTGGGAACTCCGACGCTTCCGGAGATGGAACCCTGAAACCAGATGCTATTGCCAAGTACCTTTCCCGTTGCTCGAAGTACCTGGTTTCCAGTCTTGATTTACACCTGGGGTGGAATCGACTGAAAACAGCAATGCCGAAGGTTGTCTCTCTTGACAGGGCTGGGAATGCTTGTCTTGGATTGAGTTGGCTTACGCGCTTGGTAGTAGCTGGATCAAGATCTTGACAAGAACTAAGACCCTAATGCTTAGTTTTGCACTGCCACCCGTTCCTGGATCATTATCTCGGGAAATCTGTCTTATTTATGTCTGTATATGTAATGCATTTTATTTCGCTCAAAACCGATCATGTCCAACCAATGCCCTGCTTCTCATATGTTGCCAGGTCTTGTCTCATTAATCGCATCGTGCGCCGCGCTAGGATGAAAGAACAAGGAAACAACCAAGTACAGCAAAAAAATAAAAACCGAACCCACGAGAATCAAGAACCCTGCTAGGGGCAACTACCTCCCGGACCAGGTTTTGAAGGAGAGGTACTTTGGTCGCTTGAGAACCGGCCGCTTCAGTCTCATTGATCGCATGGATTCAGTGTCGGTCTCGCACTTCTGTCCAAACCAACTGGCCATTGTCTCCACGGCTTCTTGATACTCAACGGCAACACTCTCCTTCGGTGACATCGGGGGTGGACAATCCCATGCGTGTCTCTCTCCTTCGACTATACGCAATGTGAACTTATTGTTAGCAGCCTTGAGACGATTCGAGAACTTGAGACCTTCGGCGAGGAGCATGTCATACTCGCACAAGACCAAGTGAATAGGAGGAAGCTTCTTTAGCAACTCATCAGGCATCAACCCGGGGGATAGTCTTGGATCGCAACGTTCCTCGCGAGGAATGATTGGGTAGATGAAGGAAGCGTCGATAAGATCTGTTAGACCCTTGGGTAAGGTAAACTCCGGCTTTGAACATGTAAGCCGTTTTTCCGGACGCGAGATGGTCCAGTCCAGAAGTGGATAATAGAGAGTGATGCCGGCAATCTTTGGAGGCTCTATAGGGAACTTGTAACCCCATCGATCAGGGTCGTTGAGAATGAGCCAACTTGCCAGGGCATTTGTAGCCCCAGCGGAAAACCCCGACAGGATGATACGATCAGGGTCTATGCCGAATTCCGCAGCACGATGCTTGATTTGAAGAACTGCATCCACACAATCCTCGATTGGTGTTGGGAAGGGACAAGATGGCGCGAGACGATAGTTGACAGTAAAGACAACGGCGTCGAGATTAGCCATGATCGTACCGGCCCAACGGGCATCGTCAGTGCCTTGACCGAGAATCCATCCGCCTCCGTGGAAGTTTATGACGGCAGCCCGGGCACCGAGGGCGGGACGGGGCGGCATCCATACTTCGGCCTTGATCTTTGTCTTGGCGCGGTCGGCGCGGCTAAGATCAGCCTTGGACAGGGTAGCATCGAGCCAGATGTCCTTGGTTGGTGAGGGTGCAGGAGGATCCGTACGATTAGCGATACTGAAACCCAGACTGGCAGCAGAACGAATGGCTTGGGCGCGAGCGACCAGGGACCATCTAGAGCTGGACTCGAGAGGATTCACATAGCCCGGAGGTTCCGGAGTGGTTGGCCGTGACTCAGAGGGGGTGAATTCAGTCTCCATATCAGATGCGAAGAGGGGAGAGGGGAGGGGTCCTAGCCAGCAAACACCAACAACAGCCTATGAGATTATGGCTTTTGGGTGAGACTGCAGATTGCAGTGGGCTAGGTTGAGTATGGTAGGGGCCGAGAAGGGTTGTCAGGAAAAGACGGCAGAGACAAGAGAGGCTGCAAAGTGAGGAAGCACAATCCAAGCCCAAGCCCAAATCCAAGTCAAGCCAAGACGAGACCCGGCTGTCACGGAGAAGCGGTGGGGAGATTTGTGTGCAACACGTGGTTGACTCAGTAGGTATGCAGTACAGTACAATAATGGTACAGTACGGTAGGTATTTCTGTAAGCGCGGTAGGAGACGTAGTAAGGGCAAGGATAGGCTCAGAATTGCTGATCAGAAGGAATAAAAAGAATGATAGCTTGCTGATGCGAGTGCGCGCGTGAGGTTTGATGGCGTCCAAGGTAAGTTTGTGGTTTGATGGGGGTGAAAGTTGTTGACCGTCATTAGTAGTACGTGTCTCGCCTACGAAAGTGGAAAAGCAGGCTATCAAACAGTAGTAATCAAATCACCCAATGACTGAGGTGATTTTGAGAGATTGATTATGTGAATGTGAATTAAACGATAAGCAAGTAACACACGACAAGACAAGACAAAGCTGTAAAACCTGGTCAGAACCAACCAAAGTTGTTAGGTTGGAGAGTCGATGCTTATGACGTATTGTCTCCCGCTTAGCTGGGTCATTTTAGTGGTCAATACGGGAGCGGAACGCCCAAGCGGGGTCTGCTTTTAGAAGGAAAAAGAGAAGAGACGAGAGTCTAGAATTATTAACCACGAAGGACTCGGAAGGAGTCCGTAGATACGAGAATGTTCTCTTGATTTGGCTAGCGAATGTACAGTAATCAACCGCAAATTCCGTTTGACATTTGATTTCATCTGGATTGACGTCAGGTCAGTCACGACAATCTCTTCGTAAACAAAATATGGTCACCAGCCCCTGATTTTACCCTCCTCACCATCGATAGGTAGGTTGTAGTCATTACAGAGTCTTGGATGAAATAATGTTCAGAAATACAGGTTATAAAACGGACACAAGGGCACTGAAACATGAGAATCAACGGCTTGATAGTCGTCAATCGCCGAGGGGTTTAGGATATGTCATTGGTCTTAGCTGCATTATCAAGCCAATTCCGGAGCATCTCCACCGAGCTCCAATCACCAGCTCCGTGCGGCCCCGCGCATCCGGAGGCGGGAGAGTCTGAAGAGAGACTGGCGCTGTGAAAATCTGCAGCGACCCTTCTGATGTCACGGAATTAACGCCTTGTCCTAAATTTGGATCACACGTTGCCGTATCTGGTACTTGTGGCGGTACATAGACTAGAGGCATGCCCAGACGGCAAACGGCAGCCATCCCTTGCTTGTTTGGGCGCTTCTGGGCGAAACCAAGCTTGGGGCCTGAAAGTCTGACGGCAATAAGGCCTTGCTTGGCCTTAGGTTGGCTTTAGGCGTGTGTCTGTGGCGTCTTCTTTGACGGGGTACTGTCTGCGTGGCTGAGTGTAATTGATCGACTTGACACATTGACCCTTCAGTAAAACTCTGTACCAATTTTTAGACATTCTGAAATTCTGAGAGCCATACATGAAAAAATCGTGACGGAATCAATTACTCGGACTTTGCGCCCTTGGAGGCTTTTACATCCACATGCCACTACCGGGCCCGTTACTCATGGCGTGCGATGCTTGAATCAGCGAAGCCCCATATCCTAGGGCAACAGTAGGGTGCTAGTGCTAGTGCTAGACCCGAAGCTAAAACCGGCGCTGACTGACCTGTAATTGCAATTGGATCTACCCGTAAATTTCTCGGTACCCTCACGCGCGGAACGAGTTACATTGCAATGCCGAGTCATCTGTCATCCTCAACCTGCACGCCGCGGGTTTATGCACTGGGCCGAGCCCGAAATGGTGGTTGCTAGAGTAAGCGATAGGAATTTGGCAATAAAGTTTTTTTTTTACTTTTCTCCTCACGGCATTGTAAGCAGGTCTTTGTTTCCGTGACGCCGAAAGTGCCGTGGATGCGGACTTCATGTCGGTGGCTACAACTGATATAAACATCGATATTTCCTATTTAGTGTTTCTATTCTCATTCACACCAACTAATACACAAATTAGACATTAACCACCCGTGGACTCAACCCTGATTGACTTCAGCCACATGTCCCCTGATACACTCCCTTCGTCACAGCCACGATCAAATCGAAGATTCGTCCCTGAGTAACAACCAAAAAGGAATCTGAATAACCAAAAGCAGCCCACTCGATCGTCATCGACTCAAGCAAGTATTGCGGAAACAGTCCCTAGCAAGCCAAGTCAGGATATCAAGGATTTTCAAGTGTGGCTGACCCACCGTGCCACACCCTCCATCTCAGTTGAGACAATATCACAATCAGAACCAAATCACCCCCCAAATCCCCGATCCTCTAATCCCTGTCCTCCGTGCCCCGGTTCCGTCCGCGGACCTGCGCTACGCGACGCTACCTAACTATGACGGGCATCCTTGTTCCCGTCACATCAGCCTTTGGCATGACACTACCTTCAAAGAATCGTCTAAAAGGATCCTCGGCCACCACAAACTCTTCTGCAACCCCCCCTTCGCCTACTACTTCTACCTTTTCTTCCCTCTCTCTCTTTTCACCTAAAACTCCTTCGCGTTTAATCACTTCCTTCACTCCAGCCCCAGTGCAGGTCCCAGCGCCCCCACTATCTGCCGTCTCCATAGACTCGGTCCTTTCACAAGCCAAAGCCACAACTCTGACATCATCACCGACGTCGCTCGATATGGCGAGCCCGGAGACCAGCCGGCCTGCTTCAGCAGTGCTGAGCATTGACACAAGACCATCCGCTGCTATTTTGAGTTCGGCTTTCTCGTCACCTCGTTCCGCGTCTCCCTCTAGAACTATTCGCGAAACCATGCGCGATAGCGCCGTTGAACTGCGCAATTCTTCTCGATCTAGTATGGATGGCACAACCACCACCACCAACGGCGCTGTTGTTCCCAGCAGCCGCACTTCTCTCGACAGCGGCCGAACAAGCATGAGCTCTGACTGGCCTGTTCACCCTGGCGAGATCAACACAATTGCACAGCTCGATACTCTGCCCATTGGCACCGAAGTCACTTTCCGAGCCCGTATCGAGACTCAGCGACCCATTTCAAAGGTCCTCGACTTCCTCCTCCTCCGCGACCAGACACACTCCGTTCAGGGTGTTCTCGCCCGTGATGCCAGTAATGCCGACTTTATCACATGGGTCCGAAAGATCAACCCCGAATCTCTTGTCCAGATCACTGGTACTCTCAAGAACCCTCCCGAGCCGATTCGATCGGCTACACACTCCAATGTTGAGGTCGACGTCGTGTCTGTTCACCTCGTCAACCTCGCTCAAAACCTCCCCTTCAGCAACTACAAGCCCCCAGAGACCCTGCGCAACCGCATGAACGCCCGAATCCTCGATCTCCGACACCCTTCCAACCAGGCGCTTTTCCGTGTGCGCTCAATGGTCTCCCGCATCTTCCGAAACACCCTCGAAGAGCAAGGCTTTGTTGAGATCAACACCCCTAAACTTCAGCCTGCCGCCACTGAAAGCGGTGCTGCTGTCTTCGCTGTAAACTACTTCGGTCGTCGTGCTTTCCTCGCCCAAAGTCCTCAGCTCGCCAAGCAAGAGGCTATCTCTGCCGACTTCGGCCGTGTTTTCGAGATTGGCCCCGTCTTCCGTGCCGAGAACTCTAACACTCACCGTCACTTGACGGAATACACTGGCCTTGATCTTGAGATGGCCATTGATACCGACTATCATGAGGTCATCCAATTCATCGACATTTTCCTCAAGGAAGTCTTCAGAACGGTTTATGCCTCCCGAGAGCTCGAGGTCATTCGCAAAAGATGGCCTAGTGGTGAGTTCAAGTGGCTAGAGGAGACCCTCATCATCCCCTTCAGCGAAGGTATCCAGATGCTCCGTGATGACGGACGCGACGTTGAGGAGGAGGATCTGTCGACTCCTGACGAGATGAGACTTGGCCAGCTTGTGCGCGAGAAGTACGGTACAGACTACTACGTCCTCGACAAGTTCCCTGCCAATGCTCGCCCCTTCTACACTGCCAAGGACCCCGAAGATCCCAAGTGGACTCGATCCTTCGACATCTTCATTCGAGGCCAGGAGATTTGCTCCGGTGGCCAACGTATTCACAACGTCGATGAGCTCCGCGCCAACATGGCTGCCGCTGGCATGGCCGAGGAGGGTATGGAGGATTACCTTACCGCCTTTGAGCTGGGGGCTCCCCCCCACGCCGGTGCTGGTCTTGGTCTTGAGCGAATCGTCGCTTGGATGCTTGAGCTTGGCGATGTTCGATATGCATCTTTATTCCACCGTGATCCCAAGTCTCTTCCTACTAAGGCTCCTGGTCTGCCTCACCCCGAGGCTGACACTACCAAGCCTCACCACGCCGACTCTCCTCTTCCCATCGAGAAACTCATTGCCAACTACGGTGATGCTACCAACACCTCCTGGCTCGATGATCGTTTCCAGATTTGGCGACACTCCACTGGTGCTGCTGTTGGCTGGGTCCAACGCGAGAAGTTTGCTATGATTACTGGTGATCCTCTCTGCGACCGCAGCCAGTACGCTCGAGTCATCCGCGACTTTATCCAGTACATTACTGTGGACCTCCGATTGACACCTTTCTGGATGCTGGTTTCTTACGAAGTCCAGAAGATTCTCGCCTCTGAACTTCGCTGGCGAAGCTTGTCTTGCACCGAGGAGCAGCGTGTCGACGCTGATAAGCACAACAGCGCCCAGATCGATGGCCTCGCTGCCAAGGCTCGCCGCGTTGAACGTGAGGGTGTCAAGATCCATGAGGTGAAGGCCGACGAAGACTTCATCTCTCGTGCTAACCCCGCCATCGAAGCATGGAAGGGCACTCGTAAGGGCAAGGGCAAACAGGTTCACCTTACTGAGGTCCGCCCCTGGATTGACCAGGAGCACCGTCGATACTTTGCTGCCGAGAAGGATGGCAAGGTTATGTCCATGGTCGTTTTGGCCAAGCTTGCTCCTCGCCATGGCTGGCAGGTCAAGTGGGCTCTGGACTTCCCTGGTGCCGTCAACGGCGCCATCGAGGTGCTTGTGAGCTTTGCTCTTCAGAACGTTAGCGGAAAGGTCACCTTTGGCGCTGGTGTTTCCGAGAAGCTTACCCCTGGTGAGCACGTTGGCGGTATTCGTGCCAAGTTCCTTGGTGCCACCTACCGATCCATCGTCGACAGTCTCGGCCTCCGTCGCAAGGCATCATTCCGATCCAAGTTTGGTGCCCTCGGCGAGGAAATCTACATCTGCTATCCCAAGCACGGCGTCGGCCTGCGCGATCTACAGAATGTCATCAAGTTCTTCACCGACTAAACATGATCGAACTATTATCACACCAATCACGTCAATGGTGCCAAGCGAGATACTAGCGAAGGGAAGAGGAGGTCATTGTGTTTCTTTTGAAGATACCATACTTTACAGGAGATTGGAAGCAAGAGGATGCGACGGAATAACGGCCTGTGCTTTTCTTTGTTAACGGAAGGGTTTGCTTGTTTAATGACGGCTCTTTTTGGGTGGTCATTTTCTTTTGTGACAGTCTCGCGTGGCTTATGTTTAATTAAATTCCCCCTTAGATACCAAACCTGGATGAAATACCCTCTCTAGACGGATCATCTTTTACAGGCTGTGCCTGCTGATGGATACCAATATTACTAGATACAGAATACAGTTGTTTAAATATCTTGGTCTCCCTCACACCTAGCAACGGGGTAATTGAGCTATGCACATGACACCATGTGGAGGTTTACACATTCGAGCTATTGGGGTCTTGTGGCCGACAACAACCAATCATAAGAAAGAGACATGAAACCTACATGGTGCGAAGGCTCAACGCATGTGCATGTTGCCCTAACACTGACCAATATTGGTTCATGGTGAAAACGGAGAGGCATGGGTTAACTATACTGCACCCGAATTCTGAGATGTGGTTGGCGATCTAGAGGTTTGGTAGTTGTTAGACCCAGGTCACGGTCTACACCCAGAGTAAGAGAGGTTCACTCATAGACTGTTTGATTCAACTGAATATTAAATAAACCTGTCGATAATCGCCTCGGTGTTCTAAGGCTCAGTAAGTGGTTTATTATGCGCCGTGGCTGAGTGTCCGGCTGCTTTTGTATTCATTACTTGTGTACCTATACTACACGGATGGCTGCGCAAGCTTAGTAGTAATGGAGGGCATGCTCAAATTATCTGGGCATCAGGTAAAGTTTTAGGCTATCCTTATGGAATATCTAAATTTGGATGAGTTATGGCATGTTCCTACAATGTGGAGTTGGTCTCTTGGTTACGTAGTCCTCACATACCTAGCTAGGTACTCGACGACTCATGCTGCGATATAACTAGGGCAGCCGCAGAACAATAAGTTGAGCGATAACAGAGGATCTCCCTGAAACTTGAATAAGTCAGGTTTAATACTCTCTTTGTGCTACGCAGAGCTCTGTGTAGTAAACTTGTATTGTCTGTAATACCATGACATCTTTCCTCCTTATTCCGACACTTGTCAAAAGCACCACAAGTGGACAGCTAACAATGAACCTTGATCAGAAGTCCTAGACCAAACTGCAGCAAGGTTCCAATGTAATATTCAGCCTCTGCTGGTAGATGGACCTCGAATCAATAGGCCTCTTTAATAAAAACATCAGCCTACGAGTGGTCTAGAAATTATACAGGTTGGGCGACCATATTTCCCAATACGAATGGGGAACACACTGCACCAAAAGCACAGATTACAAAAAGACAGGTCGGTCTCATAGAGGGAAACCAAACAAGGAATCGAAGAGGAGCCTCACGGTTGGGCATACCAGAGTACTACTCAGCTTTTGAAACCCGCCGCGCTCTCGAGACCATTCTAAGCCCCGGATCCTTTTGTGAAAGATCAATTAGTTACGACAGCTCATATGCCATTTGCTGGCATATAAGGATGCTTAATGTTTTTTTGGTTGTAGGTTCATCGGCCTGAGGAGGACGAGTGTCTTGACACTTGCAGCCGCCCGCTTCGCCCTCTCAACCGCAGAGGAACCCAACAAGGAGAAAGACAAATTGACCTGTCTCTGCTCCATGTACACCACGAGTAGACTCCTACAGAAGTTATTCCCAGCTTGAGAGGAGACAGGGCTTTACGTAGTATAACCTGGTGGATCTTGTTTAAGGATCGACAGTGGGATTTCCGCCAACATCCGGCATCAACTGATGAAATCAGCAACTAACAAAAGAAGGACAAGAGTGCCTAGGCATAGCTTCACTCCTGGATACATATGCTTTTTGAAGTACAAAGATTGAAGTAGGCGTGCTATAACTCGATGATTACATGATGCAGGTGAATAACGTGCCATGCTGTAGCTTGATCTATGTAGTAAGGCCAGGGGAGGCAAGGGAACTTGCGATCTCAACCCTAAGGGATGAAACGACTCAGGTAATATTAGTATAGCTTTAGAGAAGCTTTAGGCCGAGGCAACTATCTTTGGTACCCCGATCCAAGGTCTGAAGTTGTTTTGCCCTATAACTTGCGTTTTGCAATAGAGTGAATAGATAAGGAGGTTATGACTTGAACACACCTGAGCATTAATGTGATACATCGCGAGTTTTATGTCGTACAACTCGGATTGTTTGTGTTCATCTGCGCCGTTCTGCTCGCGGTAGGAGCCCATGTGTCTATACTTCGCGTTAAGCAATGTATCGAGCAGGCTGACCACCTTCTCTCAATGCTTGACGAGTAATACTCAGGGCTGGTCACTTTGGAGTGGCCTATTTGGGCGCAGTAAATAGTGGTCTAGGCTTTTCCAGGTCAGATTTTATCGATCTTCAGTTACAAGGTCTTTCAGTAATGCACGTCCGGGGGTGGCTTTGACGTTGACTGCACAATAGCCCACTAGGGGGAGTGTCTGTCATTCATCTCAGTCGAGGGCCAGTGTTAAATTTAATGAGAACAAAATATGTGGGCTTATTTAGTAGACCACGAAACTGGCAGCCGAACTGCTCCTGTATCATTTCGCTCAAGGGGACATTGTTCAATAGACCTTGCCTTTCACGATGCCTTTGTTAAGACTTCCTCCACGAACGAGAATGAATCAGGGGCCCTTTATGGGGACCGCGATCTGGCCTTTCGTTTGTTCATTACCATAATCGGAGAGACAGCCCTAGAACTTTGACCTGAGTGCAACGCCTTGAACACCTGGCGAACACACACCCACTGCCAGAACAACCTCTGCGTCCGATGTTCACTCAGGAAGCCAGTGGTATATTCAAACTGGCAGTGCTAGAACGCAGAAAAAGTGGTCTGCACTGAAGGCTCCAGATTGCCTATAAATTGAAGACTGACCTTGATCAATCTCAATCTTCTTCTCATCTCTCAACCAGTAACCACCTCAACTTCTCAACTTCTCAACTTCTCAACTTCTCAACTTCTCAACTTCTCAACTTCTCAACTTCTCAACTTCTCAACTTCTCAACTTCACAGCCTCACATCGACACTCAACTGCCACCCATTAGACAAAAACCTTCTACTAAACCCTCTTCCACATCTTTCATCATGTCTTTCTCTAACCTCTGCAAGGTCGTTCCCGTTGATGCCAAGGCCCCTACCACCATCAACACTCCTGTCGACATGGCCAACCCCAAGTGCTCCTGCCACTGCGGTTGCAACAACGTCGTCACTTTCAGCGGAGGTAATCTCTGTGAGTCCTGCAACGACAACCACAACCAGTAGATGTCGTGTCAGACTACCAGTCATGACTTGACTGTACGGGTCGTTTGCAAAGCCAACCGTCGCTCTTGGAGGATACCACGGACGAACAAAGCACAAGCAACTAAAAAAGAGGAAAAGGAGAAAACAGACACAAAAAAGGGTATCGTCTCGCTTCAATGTTTGCGATTGGCTGACGAACTGGGTATTGTGCAGTACGGACTCAAGGGACTGGTGATTTGTGAGAAGAAGAGTACGAAACACAGGTGGATTGGTCCAGAGACCAGACAAACAAGTAGATAGCGGTAAAGCCTAATATACAGGATTTTCCAAGAAGAAGACTCCCAAAGAATAACCATGCTAAACTGTGAGCGGATTGAGCTGAATGGTCTCTTGATCATCGCATCCAATACATATACGAGCAGAAAATACCCCGACAAGTCACTCAACAGACCTTACCAACAAATTAAAAACAAGCATGACTGCCCCAGAAGCAATTTGATCAATCCCAAAGACCTGGAAACGTTTCCCGCTCTGTAGTTTGTTGCGCTAGCCAGCTGTGTTGTCATGGCTCGCTACCAGCAATGAAGCCTCTCCGAAATGCTAGACTAAGTTAACAGGCTTTCCCGTACCTCACCTCAGATAAGCTTACCTCCAGGAATAAATTGCCACCGCATACATGGCATGTGAAATTGGGTTCAAGCCATCTTGGTCATGCTGATGGATATGCCCTTCCCAAAATTCGATCAGTTTACTGACCTGTTCCCTCAATGGCTCATCAGGTTGGACGCACTGGACTCCCAAACAGACACCAAACTCTCTGAAAGCCAGTCTCTCGGAAACACTTCCGCTCATATCCGTGGATTTTCCATCGACGAGGTCGTCGACTAGATCTATGGCTTGCCGAGTAAATGCCTGCGACCAGGGAAACACGAATCACCACTAGTCTATGACCCGCTCAGTGCCTATTAGACAATCGCAACCTCAACCATCTCATCTTCTTCCGTTGGAAGAAATCGATGAACGAATTGAACACGCCAAGACTATCCAATCTATCATCCGAAGCTGCTGTCGGCCAGGGTCAGAAGACTTCTGCCTCCGTGCCGAACATGTCGCCGCAATCATGACCATCCCGCTCCCGGTTTTTGGACCAAATGAGTTAATGTCAACAGAGAGTTGCAATTTTGAAATGAAGAGATGCATTGATTCTATCTCGCCCTCATGCAAGTATTGTAAGTCAGCTGCTCTGAGCAGTGTAGGCGGCCAGCTAAAACCATCAAAGATCTTCGACATTTACGCAGACGACACAGGGCGACTTTCGTTTCTGGTCAACCTAGCCAGCCGTCTATCGCGCGCCCAAGCACTGTATCCCATGGCAGCACCAGAATTGACATTGATGAGACGACCTCTTTTGAAGTCAAGTCGGAACCCAAGCTTGAACTACAAGTCATTGAGCCGCCAAGCTCGACAGGTAGCGAGTCCGAATATACCGACGAACTCCAAGCCGCCGAGCTACCCAGAATCGACAAACACAATATGGACTTCGCCGAACAAACCAAATGTTTGGCGCGTGATGCGAATGCATACCACATCGCACCATTTACTTGGAAGAATGATACTCAAGATCATATCTCCAGAACATTCGAATTGGGGGCTAATCGAACCTTCTTAGTCGGAAGTGAATTTGCAAATCGCACTCGCTACCTACACAACCGGGATGAGCCTGGAGAATCCGATCAGGCATAGAATATGATCTCTCTTCACTCCCAGGTATACAACTGGTGGTCTAAAGGATACTTCGCTTTCAAATGCCTGGAAGTGCAATCTCTAGGGCATGACGAGTCATGTGTGATACTAGAGTTCCGGTGGATGCCTCAAACTAAACGCTGGTTCGGCCAACAGATTGATATTTTTAACGCCGGCACGGGATCCTATGATCTAAAAGAATGGCTGAAAGAGATTGACCAGTTCCATATCTCTGGGAATCCGCCACCAATAACCCGCGATGGGCTAAGGCTTCAGGCCACTATAAGTGATAGAGCACCTCTCTATTCAGGAAAGCTAATTCATTTACGAATGCAAAATGAAGAGGCCTCTCGCTTCAAGGACATGATCAATATTCAATGGGGTTGTATACTTATCACAGCCTTGAGCGGTGCCACCGGAACTTCACAGCTGCTCTCGGATGGGAATTCTGAAGATAAAGTGATGTAGTGGATCCAGAACCAGGCAAAATTTGCTGAAGAACATGGGTTGGACTCTTGAGCCATGGCCTCTGTATTCTAAAGCTGTATCGCGTCTGGGGAACCGAAACACTCATTGGCTTGGGCTCTCGTTGTTTCTCAAAGGGGAGTAAACTTGGGCGGCGAACACCAGACTAAACGCCATCTGGAGTCGTTGTTGGAAACCATGCAACCTTTTTCACCAGCAAGTTCTTAACTATAGTGTCTGTAAACCCTGAGAAACTCGCAAAACCCAGCAAGAACGCACCTTGGCCGGACGCTACTCCATCTCTTGCGAAGCGTGGTCACATCTCGACAGCTGATCGGTGATCCGCCTATACCGCCTCCTCACTTCTCGACATATCCTACACCATGCGACATCGAGGAGTGACGCTCGCGACACTGACTTCACGGGTAGACGAGCTCCATTCATCAGCAGGAATGATCATGAGGTGTGGATAGCAATGGGAAACGGGGCAACCGTGCCAATCTTGAATTCTCCCACTTTACAATATGTTTTATACATCAAGTATATACAAGCCACTATTTCCCAACTAAAGAGCGAGGATTAATGGGTATGAAAGAACACAGTCTCCCCAACTCTAACTCCAAATCACCCGCGATCCTGTCGTCGAAACCCTGGAAGTACCACTGTCACCCCTGCAGCTCCGATGACATCAGGTAGCTTCAGTCCAACTCTGGCCATCACATTGTCCGTAAATAGAAGCGCACTGCTGAAGTTAGTATTCATGAGCTAGTCCGGCTGTGAAGGAGAGAACGCTTACATTGACACCAGGCTCTTGCTTGGAAGGTCTGTGCTTAGACTTATTGGCAGGGCTCGTTAGCACCAGTGTCAATTTCTTGCTGCTGGAAAGAGTTTCCGTTGCCACCTTGCTGACCGTTTCCACTTTGAGAGGCATCACCGCCCTGGGAGGCGTCACCACCAGTAGAACCACCGGCGCCGCCACCGGAAGAAGCTCCTTCGGAAACGGTCATGTGAGAAGATCCGCTGCTGAAGTAACCCTCAGTAGCAAGGATCTGGTAGTCGTGGGTACCGAGCTTCATGCCAGCCTTCTCCCAGGCATCGAAGTGAAGACCAGTGTCGACGCTGCCAGTGGAGCGGTGCTGTTGGCGAACAGACCAGTACTGCTGGAAGGTCTGAGTGCCATCGATCGAAGGGGCATTGGTTCGAGTGGTCTCGAAGATGTCGTAGGTGCTGCCATCAGCCTCAACGGTACCCTTCTTGGTAGCAGCGCTGGAGGGGTTGTAGGTACCGAAGGACTCGACGATGTAGTACTCGATGAGGGGGTTTCGGGTCCAGCCGTAGACAGAGAGGTAGCTGTTGCCGTTGGGCCTGTACTCTCCCTCATACGAGATGGTTCTACCAGGTATTAGCAAGGGGCCATGTATAAGATTATAGCGGGCTTACCGGGCCTTTCCAGGAGACCAACCCTTACCACCGACGACGTTGCCACCATCCTTCCACTCCATGGAGTAAGAACCTCCCTCACCGTTGGTGTAAGTAGCATCGGCACCGCCATCACTCCACTGTATAAAGTCAGCTATGGTCCGAGAAGCATCTTGGCTGTACATACCCAGGAGTAGTAGAATCCGTTGTTAGTACCGAAACTGTTGGGAGTACCAGCCCGCTTGGTAATCTTGGAGAAGAGACCTTCTTTGGAGGGCGCGGCAAGAGAACCAGCTACGAGCGACAGCCCAGCGAAGACTGAAGTGAAGTGAACCATGATGAATGATTTGAAGAGATAAAAGAGTGTCCTGGAATAGAAAACGAGTGTTGAGTTGAAAGATGATTCTCTCTACCATTGTTGCGAAGTTTTTGGTATAGATATAGAAAAATAGACCCTTGTTATATCACTTTCGTACTATTGTTTCGAAAACTTGTGGGACCGGCCCGTTTTCCCGATCAGACAATGATTTGACGTTTAATGAAGGGGGAACGAGGCTCGATTTTTCCGTCCATTGGACGATTGTTTTGATGTTTCCGGGAGATGGTGATTTTAATGCGTTGAGCTGATGGTGGGCCGATTAGATCTAGATGCCAAGCGAATATTCATGCTTTCCGCTCAGCCTCGTCATGTTCCAAGTTTCAGGTCTACAAACGGTATTTTTTCCAAGGATCGAACATCAGAGATGGCATATGAGATAAGCTTCAGCTAAGATATATTGAATCTTGGCACAAAGAAGTCGCTGCACTTGATATAGTCAACCAACGTCAAGTAGAATATCGTCTAGTAATAAATTCACGGCAAACTATTCCGGCTCAAATCCACTCGTTTAACCTCGTATCCCACAATTAATTTCAGTTGACACGAGGTAACAGCCGTACCCTTGGCTCGAGGGTACCTATTCAGGAACCAGCATCGGCAAACGGCAGTATCCTCAACCTGAAACTTGGCACAAGCTAGAACCATGTGGCCCAAGTTCCACGTTTCAAGGATAATACCCGAATACAACTGCATACAACTGCATACAACTGCATATGTCAATCACAGTAGATCTGACCCAAATATATTTATACATGACACAGTCTGGTTGCACATTTTGATTGAATTTAAAGTAATTCAGCAGTTAAGGCTGACAACTGCCAAAGAACATGTTTAGCCTGAATACTCAATCAAGATGACGGAACGATCGTCTTGAAATGTCCGAGATCAACACTGGATATTGTACGTGATTGCGGGTCTTCGCTATAATCCCTTGTTACAGAAAAGTTCCTCGAGTGAACCCTGTGCACATCCTATAATCAACGATGCGTCTCATAGAAGACTGAGCGCAGTCTGGGGTGAATGGTGATTCAGTAGCATGCATCATAGCGTGGCACCATGACTAACTCAGCCAGAATGCGAAAACTGTGGCCTTCCGGCCTCATTCTATCTTCTCTCTATACTCTGCGCTCTGTCTCAACCGTCAATATGCACCGTCTATCCGAGCCTGTTTTCAACGAAAGTTCGGTTCCTGGGCACTAAACCTGCGACACATGTGCCTAACATTCGTTCAGAGAAGTCTTTTGCTCGCTTCAGAACTCCTAGAGTACATCATGCGTTCTTGGTACTAATGGTTTTACTTGGCGGCTTCTCCCCAACAAACAGTAACACCCTGAGATTATCAGTTCACAAATCCCACGACAATGTTGCGAATACTTACCATGAAACCCTCCAGGTCGGCTTTCCGTTCAATCTCTTGCACATTCCTCGACTTCCGTCATTATCTGGTGCCACATCAGCAGAACACCAGCCATCAGCAAAGTCAAGAGACTTTTCACGAAACAACTTCGCAGCAAGCGTCTTGGCAAGACCACGTCGACGATATGGCTCCTAACTCACTATTAGTTTCTTATCGTGTCTTGAAGTCACAAGATACGTACCTCGCAGTGGAGGCTGATTAGCGAGCCATCGAACCCCAAGTCGAATTAGAGTTGAGCCGCATGGTTTAGGCTCGAGGGAACTTACCCAGAAAAGCCCAGGAGACAGGCGTTCCGTCATCGAGCTTGATTACCAAGCTTGGCATACGTCTCAGGACTTGCCTATCTGGCGTCAGCTAGTACTCCGGTTGGGTAAAATCAGACTTACACTGTTCTCGGGATATTGGTTCGGGAGATAACAACTCGGCAATCATCGTCTGTCGCCGTTCCCCAATGCATACCCTCTGGTAAAGCTATTTCCTCCTTTGGCAGATCCTCGTACTTGAAGAGCCATTTGTCATATGCCCCTGTTTCACGAGCTTGAACGCGGCCTGTCTTGAAGAGTAGATCTCGGACTGAGTCGTGCAAAGTTCCGACCAAGACAGCCTCACCATAGACGAGGGGGCGCCCATAAGCCTTTGCTATCACGACACTCTTCTCGATTATTTTCTGAAGTTGCTGCTCATAGATAGCCGTGTCGTTAGTGTCCGTAATATCCGGATGCTCAAGAGTCGAGTATATCCACGTTTGCGTGTCAGGGCCACCGCCGACGTCGATATACGCCGCAGTGAATCTCTCCGGAAAGTCTACCCCTTCCTCAAGTGGAGATTCCGGTACCAGCATAACTCTTGCTGTCTCTCGTAGACCATTTTCAAACTTGGTAAACTGAAGACGTCGAAGGAGGGGTAACGAGTAGGGCAGGTGATTAGTCAAAAGAGCTAAGAGCTGCTCTGGCACGGCCGTGTAGACCTTGACAAAATCCGCCATTTCGATGACTTCCAGGTTCCTCGGATGGTGTTACTCGGTAGATCGAGAAATGGCATTGAGAAAAATAGTTTGAGATACGTGGATGAATCATTGTCACGCATGGGTAAATGTCGGTTATCGGAAAGATTGCAATGGTGACGCCTTTTGGCAAGAAAATGAGTCACTGGGATCACTTCCCTGTTGCGAAATTGTATTTCAGTTCGGTGTAAGAAAGCTGAAACACCGAGACGTGTATTCTTATTACCTCCAATTTCAGGAGGTTGGCATGACTTAGTCACTTCGATCATTGAACTCCAATAATATATGTCGCATGACACAATTGAAAGGTAGCCAAACGGGTAATCTTTAGCTTCGGCTTGCTACTTACCATGGCCATAATCTTCCCAATTACTGAGGCTCTGTTCAAGTCAGGGTATCTTATCCTAAGCTAGGTATAGGGCTGAAGCTGATCTTCACCTCTCAGAGTATTCAGTGATTCACTCTAATAATCCCACAATGGGTTCATTGCTTAACCTTATAGGCCGCAGTGATCCCTATAGTAGACGCAAGAGAGTACGTAGATAGTTGCCTTTATTTAGAAAAGTCGAGTCAAAACAGAAAAGGGCGCTGATAGGATGCCATAGGATCTTTACAACTCACTGCTGTTATAACTCATAAGTAAACTACCCTACAGTCTCATGTATTAATGCAGTTAATACTAAGAGATATAATATAACTAACCTTATTTAACTTATATATATTTATTTAATATTAAATAGACTTAGCCTACTAGCTATTAATATAACTTCTTTATATTAATTAAGCCTAATATATATT
>LTDI01000972.1:0-11587 GCA_001654545.1 Fusarium agapanthi
CTAATGTGCTTAGTATAATGCCTTATGTATTCTGTAAACATAAACCTAGTACGGACTAGTTTACCTGTTTAGAAACCCTAACCGTCACACTTATAAGGTCATTGTGCTATTTGGTAAGGCATTTCCCAGAATTCCTGGTTTTTTTCTAACCCACCTAACTGGCTAGTTATAGTCTAAGACCATGACAGTAAAAGGATAAACGCGGGGTAATGGTGGGGGTTCTATTAAGGAATTAGGTTAACTCTGTTTATATAAGTTAGTTAGCGAAAGTTAAATTAACCTCTACTAATTAAATGCACGTGCCGGGCACGTGACCAATTGACCTTATGTCTAAGAATAGATAAAGTAAAATTAGTAAAGAAATAATGGTTTAAACTGGGGTTAACTATTTCTTAATACTGAAAATAAATACCTAATTATATATTTATTAAATATTAGTCTTTAAAACTAGCTTTCTTATTTACTTTTATTACTAAATTATATTTAAATACTCCCTACTATCCATTCGAAAGTTATACCTAATACTCTAGCCCCTTCATTTGAACACTTAACAGGTGGGCTATCGATGAAACTCGTCAGTCCTTCCGTCTGGGTGAAAGGTCCATAGTAACGTCCAGAATCCGGTAGCCAGCTCATTCCAGGTAGTGGACTTACAGTAGGCGATGCTAGTTGTCTCTCAGTAATCATTCCACCTGCTTATAACATTCTCAGCATCTTGACCCATGGTATTCCATATTCAACCTCGATCTTGTGTCCATTTTCTGTTACCCCAAGCACACCGTATATATAATCCTCTTGTAGGCTGGCTTCTCGGCCCTTAACAACGACTAATGCTTGTTCTAGGGGCATCTGCAGTCCCCCATAGACTTTTAACTCCGTGTACTGCTGCTCTCCACCGAAGATGGTTCTTATCACAGTAAAGACCTTTGGGTCGTTTCTGTCGGAGAACTGCTGTGGTTAGAAAAGTGAGGGCAGTCTGGCGTTCCAGCCATAGCAGCCATAGCCACCAACCCACTGATCGGTGTCATTGTGATACACATAAATCTCAGAGAAGGTCTGGATGTATGCCATGAGTTCTGAAATATAGTCACCGTCGATAAGCTGGTTGTTAACAGCATATATAACCTGTCGAGACATTAAAGCCTCTTGCATGCATATTCTTGTTGTCCATCGACACCGCAGTAGTGAGATGCTCGCGTCCCTGTTCTCCATCAACTGTTGATATGCAGCGAGGACAGTACCATCATGCATTGGAAGACACTGGAAATATTGCATTCCTTTCCCCGTCAGCACGACACAGCCGCTCGATCCTTCTTAGTATCCTCGCATTGATGGCACCTCTCGCCTCTTGTCTGCATCATCATCTTGGTCATCATCTTGGTCAATACACCACCTATCGACCCAGAAGAAGCGAATCCCAAGTCTTTGGGATAATTCTCCAACCTTAGACTTCATGGTACTCTCCAATAGCCAGTCATTCCAAGAGTACGAAAGAGCGAGATAGTAGGCAGGCTCCACATCGCCCTTTGTGACCCTGTCCTGAGCATCATATATTCTCGGAGGCCTCACTTCAGCCTTCCTCTGGCAGCAATGTAATACTGCTGATTGCACGGCGTTGAAAACATCGTGATAGGAGGAGTTATGAATGGCGATATAGGGATTGACGTCTCTGTTCGGATAGATGTATCCCTTAGGACTCCTTGGCCCAGTATCACCAACGTATTCAAACATTTCCTGAGGCGACATGTTCATTCTTATTCGTGTTGTAGATGGCTCAGGCTGCGTCCAATTGAAAGAGATTCACCAATTATTGGCAGGATCATTCTGACAAACTGATACTGGCGTGATATCAACAAACCCCTCCACAGCTGAAGCATTCAGTACTTGTCTCATCGGCCAGTGTTCCGCTAGCGTCTGGATTTCGTTTTCAACGTCATGGCGTGACTCGCAAAGTGATGAAGCTGCAGGACACAGCATTATGATTGACCTGGCCGTTGATTCATTGCCGAAGTCTCGAAGCTCCTCGGTTGACATTCCATGCGTAACTTCAAACACTTCATGAGCCTCAAGTAGCTGAATGAGGGAAAAGGCATTAGTAACGCTCTCGTGACGAATAGTGGACAGTGTAATCGCGCGGTTAGATGCCTGATGCTGATTCATTTGCTACGTGATCAATCCAGCGGAGCACGGTAAGATCTTGGAGGTTGCATTGCAAAACTCCATTTTTCATTTCCAATCGTTTTTTCCAGGAGATATTTTCCATTTTAAAAGAAACGGCCTGTGTAGCATATCTGGTTGCCGTGAATGTTTGTCTTTAAAATTATAATTCCTTGCTCCTTTTGATTCAAAATTGTAGTTGACCCCGAAAGAACAAGTGAATAGTGCCTTGTCATGTTAAATTTGAGGCCCCTTGATCAGACCATACGGCTACCATCGGGTATCCATGCAGCTGAAGGTTGGATCCAGCCCAACACAGCCTTCGGCTTGGCAGTCTGATAACGCCTGGAAGGTGCCACGTACAAGCGCTACATTGCATATTCAACTGCATCAACTAACAATTTTATCGATACTTTCGACGTAATCTTACCTACCTAATGGGCACAGCTTATCCTTCGCCTTTGAGCAACGATTCTGTGTTCAGTCGTACCAGGCTGCACACATCAATTATGAGGGGAAATCCAGGAACCTTTAGTAAATGGAGGATCATCGCCCTAGAAACTGCATTTGTCAATTACCTATTTCCATATTTCTCCACTGCTATCTAACAGTGCAATAAGCCTTTATTGAATGAGACGAAAGCGAAGCCTCAAGGTCATGACCAGTGGCCAGGTCAAATTTAATTGACAAACCCGGCCATAAACCCGTCCACTGTGTTACTGCGTTGGGGACGCAATCCATATCAGTAATCAGCCCCGAGATGATTATTAAATCACCCCTACCTTATCGGCTTCACGCGTAAGCAAGCAGCCAGAAGCTAGGACAATAAAACAGGAATTGGAACGTTCCATCGGGCTTCGCGAAACATCGATATTTCAAAGCGACAATGATCTGTTCGAGACAATGCACATTAGTAATTCACCGTCTGTTACCAGCTGTGAATTGGCAAGACGTATATATATACATACAGCAGGCGTCATCTCGTATAGTGAAACCATTAAAACTCCACCATCAAATCAGGCTACAACTTCTGAATCCATTTACAGTGTTTCACACTTAATCTTGGCCGTACTTAACCAATAAACGTACACTAAAGACAATGACCTCACAAACTTGCAGCCTTTTCAAGCCAATCAAAGTTGGCGCCCTCGATCTACAGCATCGCATTGTCCTAGCGCCCTTGACCCGTGGCCGTGCTGATTCAGCTGGTGTTCCCGCTACATACGCCGCGGATTACTACTCCCAGCGCGCTACACGTACGTCCTCCCAGTAGCTCTACCACTG
Source organism: Fusarium agapanthi (assembly GCA_001654545.1). NCBI lineage: Eukaryota > Fungi > Ascomycota > Sordariomycetes > Hypocreales > Nectriaceae > Fusarium > Fusarium agapanthi. Next base: position 3,442 of record LTDI01000972.1, read on the forward strand.
GAGAAACTATCATTGACTGTGATGACTAGCTGGCGGTTTGTTGATCACAGAAGGAACCTTCATCTCCCTTGCGGCATCTGGGCGCCCTTTTTCACCAGGGATTTATTCCAAAGAGCAGATAGAGGCTTGGAAGCACGTAACTGATGCAGTTCATGTCAAAGGAGCTTTTATCCTTTGTCAGCTCTGGGCTCTTGGGTAGGATAGTCCCCATTTTCTACTGGCCTTTTTCCGCTGACAATACCTTAGACGTATTGCCGAACCTGATCTAGTCCCTGCCGTTCTCAGCCCCGGCTCACAACCATTTTTCGAAGACGATGATGTCACACGAAAGATCCCGGATAACTTTACTGTCATGAGTGAAGCTGATATTGATAACTTTGTGGGATACTATCGGCAAGCAGCTTTGAACGCCATGGAGGCTGGTTTCGATGGCATCGAGATCCATGGCGCCAATGGATACGTAAGCATTCATATCCCGCGAGAAAAGTCCCTCGCTGACAGATAACCTATAGCTCATTGATCAGTTTGTGAGTATTTGCTGTCGCTGAGGAAGATAATGTGCCTGACAGTACCGTAGCTGCAATCAACCAGTAACGACAGAACAGACCAATACGGCGGCAGCGTCGAAAACCGCATCCTCTTCCCTCTCCGTGTCGTCAACGCAGTAAGCGACGCCATTGGACCCGAGCGCGTCGGTGTCCGCATGTCACCATTCACGCGTTTCCAAGGAATGCGCGAAGCTAAGCCGCTATCACTCTTTGTTCCTTGGGCACAAGCTATTGTAGACGCTCAGCCCCGCATTGCATACATCCATGCCATCGAGCCTCGAGCTGATGGTTCGATGGATACGCCTGAGCATCTACGCAAGGTTGAGGATACTTTAGAGCCTATAAGGGAGGTAGCTTCTCGTGCTGGTGTGCAGTTTATTGTGGCCGGGGGATATACGCCTGAGAAGGCCCTGCATCATACTAGCGAGACAGATGATCTTGTGGCTTTTGGGCGTCACTTTATCCGTAAGCTTCCGGTTCAACGCGCTTGCTCTCTGTTTGCTAACATTTCTGGTGTAGCCAACCCTGATCTCCCTGCGAGAATAAAAAATGGCTGGTCCTTGACCAAGTACGATCGCTCCGTCTTCTATGAGGTGAACGAGGTTGGATACAGCGAGTAAGCTAGCACATTATCTATATACCTTTGGCCCTATAACTAATACATTGTGTGTAGCTATACGGTATATAATACAGAGACAGCTACTGCTTAAGAGTAGTATATTGTAGGTAGATAATAGATCCTATAACTATACTTTAAACTAAAGTTACTTTCTTATTTTTCAAGTGTATAATAATTATAACAAGTATATTTATAACCATAAGTTATAACTATATATGTATTATATTATAGTAATTAATTTAATATCACGATATAGAATCTAAATTGCGAGCTAGATGCATTCTTCATAGCTGAGACTTACAGCTAAGACCTTGAATTAGCAGAGAGAACTTAGCTACTCTTCTGCTGGCCAACATACCGATCCAATAGTCAACCGTCCGTTGCTATCATGAGTCCAAAAAATAACATGGATGTATCTTTTACAACAAAAACCAGCCTGAAGACCATGGATGCGGACTGCTGATATATATCATGATCAAAAGCAAACCGCGATACAATATCCCGGTAGAGGTCCATAAGGCCTTGAGGCTTTGATTTCAATCTTCGATCAATACCCCGCCGTTATTGATGCCTCGAGTCAATGACTACGTGACAAGCACAGCCCCTAGGAAAACGCCCTGAGACGTTTCACCAATACGCCTTGCTAGATCCAAGATTTGGAGCCCTTTTGGTTCCAGCAGGATAAAATTCCTTATGGAAACTTTACTGCATTGCTCTATTTCTGTCCTTGTCCAGAGTGTCGTTAAAGATACAAATGAGCTGCGACGAACTATTGCAATAGTAGGGTAGCAGATCTCGAAGTTCGCGTTGGTCCCAATTACTTAGTGATCTTTTCCATCTTTATCATTAATGATTCTCTGAAGAGAGCTATTTGAAGGTTAAGTTGTTTGCTATTTCGTAAGACTTTTATATGTAGACCTTTTGATATGGCATCGTTTTAGCTCTACGTGCAACGTTTATCCCCCGTTTCGTAACTCGACCTTAGAGGCCTCTCGACCTCACTCTTCTAGAAGCTATATTCTGGACTTTAGTAAACATCAAGTAGTTACTAAGAGCCTCTGGTCTTCAGTTGCCAGGCATAGCTTGGCGTCTTCGAAGTCTTATGAAATATTCTTCACGTTGCATCAAATGACCATTCTGAGCTATGATAACAGCAAAGAATCAAATGTATCAGTAATTGTTTCATTCACGCTTGGCAATTGATTATTCAAATGATTTTAGCCGTGAAAAAGTACTGATTTGATGGCGTAGGTAGTGTGACTCTTTAGGCGGGACGATTACTTTTGTGAGTAAGCACTCCGACTCCTGGTGACATCACAAGCAACACCCGTTAAACGAATACATAAACCCATTAGACGTTATCTGTAAGATTTTATCAAGTGCCATGTCCCCAGAAACCTAATCTCCAACCTTATCAAACTCCATCAAAATGGCAACTCAGCAAACCGCCAAGACACAATTTGTCAAGTCACCCAACGGTGTCACCTTTGCATACCGCCAAATCGGCAATGCGTCTGGCATCCCTCTCGTCCTATTGACGCACTTCCGCGGCACCATGGATAAATGGGACCCTCTCATTGTCAACAGCCTCGCAAAGAACCGTCGCGTCATCACAGTCGATTATGCTGGTGTTGGCCTCAGCACTGGCGACGTCGCTACTTCAATCCGTAAATCCGCCGCCGATATAACACAGTTTGTAGAACTGATCGGCGAAAAGGAGATTAACCTTCTTGGGTTCAGCATTGGAAGCTATGTCGCTCAGATGGTAGCCCTCAACGCGGATCCTAGCAAGGTCAAAGTCCGCAAATTGATCCTGGCGGGAACAGGTACCAGCTATGGACCTGATCTTGTTTATTCCCAGAATAAAGACGTCGGTTCTGTTGCGGGGGTCAAGGATGTAGACATCAATGTGTTCAAGACACTCTTCTTCCCGAAGAATACTGAGGGAGATGCTGCTGCCGAGGCTTGGTGGTCGAGGATTCATGAGCGGAGTCCAGCAACGAGTGGCGAAGAGGATTCTTTCTGGCTGAGCAGTGGCTATAAAGATGGCGGCAAAGGACTTATGGGGCAAGTTACGCAAGGTCACGAGTTTACAGAGAGTGCTGAGACGAGCAAGGGGGAAGATGGCGCTTATGAGCGGTTGTCCGATCTCAAGATCCCCGTCTTGGTCGCGAACGGAAGCGTGAGTAAATCCCTTATCACTTTAAACTCTGAGCTATACTGATAATTTTGTCTCCATAGAACGATTACATGATCCCCACGCCCAATAGCTACCTCATCTACCAGAAGGTTCCGAATGGTCAGCTCATTCTTTATCCCAACAGCGGCCACGGCTTTCTCTTCCAGTACGCTCCGGCCTTCGTCAAACATGTAGAGACATTCCTTGAGGCTTAATACACAGACGGTAAGACTCTACTCTTTGGGGTTGCTTGGGATGAGGAGGAGACCGGTTGGATATATAGATGTTTATTGAGCTACAATTGTCCGTCTCCCTTTACCTTTCAGATCTCATTCTTGTATTGCTTATCTCAATTCATCCCACGACCAATACATCATCGCGTCAGTATCCAGCCAAGGTACCCCAATGCTAGTATTCCTGAATGATGGACATCTTCAACGACTTACGGATATCGATTGGACGAACGGCGGGTGTTCTTCCGAGACACACAGTTGAGTTGACGAGACCTATCAGAACCAATTAGCTTTCAGATCCGAGACAATGCGCACCCTTTCTCTTACACATGATAAGTCTCTCGACATCAATCTTGACTTTTGTTTCACGTTTACTAGGCGTCTTCCACTGCTCCCTGGGCCCTTTGTCCTTAGGTGGCGGCGGCATGGCTCCCATCGCCATACCCATTAAGCCAGCGGGACATGAGAACGAGGGAGGCTCGTCACTTTCCAGATCTTCCTCCACGAAATTTCCGTTACCTGGCATGTCAGGAGGTGTAGTAGGCCCGGAGCTCGTCTCTGAATCTGATGTTCGCTCAAACATGCTCATGTCGATATAAGCTGTGACGAAGTCTTTGCCCGATGGAATAGTAACGCCGTAGCCGCGGAGACAGATCTCTATCTCGTCTGAATCAAAGAAATCTCCATCATATTCTGGATCGATTATGCGTAATTGCGGGTTCAAGCGTAGATCTCTGATCTGTTCTATTGATGGTCCGAAAGGTCCCATCGAAAAACCTGACATTTCGGATGGTCTGTACGCCTCATGCTCCAGCGACCTATTGCCAATCGGCAGATCACCAGCACCATACCCCTGCTCAGGAAAGAATGTCCCAGCACCACCAACATTAGTAAACGGAAACTTCCAATTATTAAGCGTAGCCTCCTTCGACTTGCGCAGCGTCTCGCCAATACGGCTACATATCTCCTCCCTCGTCTCAAAATGCATGCAGAAGCCAAACACCTTACGATACCACGCAGGAGGCGCATGTCTCATAGACGCTAGTAGAAACGCCGCTTCCTGAGAAGCTCTGTGGTACCGGCGACCAAAGTTTAGCTCTTGGCTTGCGTATGACCGGGGGTTGGGGAGGGTAGAGTCCCATGTCGATCCAGGGAGTTGGTAGGTCATGTCGTAGAAGGGCGTTTGGGTGGTGGGAAGCTGGAAGTAGGAGGTTGCGTCGAAGGAGTGTGGGGTCGAATCGGAATTGGACCGTTGCTGGGAGAGCATGGGATCGATTGGGTTGGTGGTGTAGTCTATCTGTCCGGTACCATCCCTCATAGGAAAGTCGAAATTCTGGGCTTGCGGGATTGGTGGCATGAGATCAGGTGAGACATCGACAGGAAAGTCGCTGAGAAGATCATCCTGCTCTCCATCTTGGACGTCAGGCCTCTCATGCTCATCTACCTCTCGAGCGCTGGACAACAAGCTTATTGTTGTCTGCTTAATATGCTCGATGATCTGCGGATTGTTCTTGACGGTATCTTGCTCAAGAATGACAGAAGTGAAGTTAATAAACTCCCTGCCCATATCTTCCTTCGACCGCTCCAACTCTTCAACCTTCTGCTTCAGGACATCAATGGCAGACTCCTTACGCTGGCGATATGCGCGCTGAGCCATGCGATTCTGTATCCTTCGGCGCTAAAACGACCAGTTAGAAGACAACTCAATACTCGACAGTTGTATCACTAATCATCCCGAGATGTCAAGTCCCGGCGTACTCACGTTTGTCACCGATCCACCCTCCGGCACTTCAAGTGGTCTTCTTCCCCGTTTAGGCCCCGACCCCGTATCTCCCACATCAAGTGGCAGTACAGAGATACTATCCATTTCTGAAGTAGAAGAACTCATGGCTTAATAAGAATACTCTGACAAGGAGGTATGACGCAAGGTTCTATGGCACATCGGAGAAGCTGATCGGCGGGAGATATATTTCGCCCAGAGATCGAGTTGGGGAACTCGTCTCTGCGGCGTTACGGCCCGTCGAGAGTTCAAAGTACCAAAGGCTGCTTTCAGTTGAAAGTTAGACCAATCATTTGGTGAAGTGGCACTGACTAAGTGATGACAAATCGGATTGATTGCTCCGCATCTCCACTAAGACGCCGGCATGCAGCATAGACACCGGCATTGCCTTGCAGTTGAGGACACTGTACAATTTGATAACTATTATTAGCTGTTTTCTCGTCTGCTAGATCCTCTAATGTTACAGCACTAATGGATATTTTTCTCATCTTCTAAACCTATCCTACCAACATCGTGAACTAATATACACTCGGAATACCATGCACAATGCTATTTCCTAGTGCAGAAAAGAACTGAAATCGACCCAACAGTCTCACGTCAGATTTTGGAGTCTAGCCGGTCAAATGTGGGTTCTCGTGTTCAAGACGTCGGGTTATTCAAGTTTGGTCGGGATCTATCAGACCTAAGATAACAGGGCTGATTCCTTATTGGGGCACTGTTGAGATGATATGGCCGGGTCTATTTCAGCGTGCATTAGCGCCTGGGACACAGAATACTGGAGCCCGAATGCCGAACATTGGGTACTCGGTCACAATACCAGCGCTTAATACCTAAACCCATTTTTTTAAACTATCTTGGGCAGTAATAGCCTGAATAGCATCCATATGAATATCATAATACATGCCTATATCATGGCTAGAGTCGGTCATCGATGAATGAGTTGTATAAAGAAGCTGAAAGCAAGGATGCTATTCGTAATACAAGCAGACTTGTAAATCTATATAGAGTAGACAATCTTTCCACGCAGCTAGGTTAAGATTATTGCCTGAGTAAACAGCGCCTCTACTTTCACAATAAGCCATGCCTAGTTGGGCATCTCCAGAACAGCCCTGTATCTCATCTTGTTCTGCTCAACCAGCTCAAAGACTTCCTTGATGGTCGATTCACCCTCATGCTTGAAGAGCTGAACCATAGGCTTGACACCATGGCGCCCAGAGAACTCAAGCATCTCGTCGTGGATATTGCGCGATCCAACGAGGCTTGAAAAGACATGGTAGCCATGATAGAACATTGCTCCCGCACTACAAGATAGTCAGTATCAGTGAGTATATGTCGATGGTTTGAACGTACGGTAAGCTTAAAGGTCCGTGAACCGGGGCCGCAAGAGGGACGATAGTTCCATCTCTAGCAAGGAACTCCTTAGTCATGACCCTAAAGAAATATGATTAGCCCTGCCTTTCTGCAAAACACCAAACAAAGTACGTACTTGTCCCAGTCAGGATACTTGGTTCCACAAATCACAAGAACGTCAATCGGCGCTGTAGCCGTATCGAACATGCTCTCAATGAGATGAAACTCCTTGGCGCCCAGCTGTCGTGCCTCAGCCTCCTTGCTAGCGCTCGTGCTGTAAACAATAACATCGGCACCCATCTTATCCGCATACTGAATAGCGAGATGGCCAAGACCACCAATGCCGATAATGCCGACACGCTTCTCGGCTGTCACTGTAGCCTTGAGAGCAGCGTACACGGTAGCTCCCGCGCACTGAAGAGGTGCAGCATGCTCGCTGGCAAGACTGTCAGGAATCTTGTGGAGGTATGTCTCCTTACCGATGTAATAAGTACCAAATGTACCATTTTCGAAGTCTCCTTCACCGAAAATAACACGTTCATAGCAATAGATGTCCCTTCCAGACAAACAGTACTTGCAGTGACCGCAGGCATCGCGGTGAAAGCCACCACCTGCCCTGTCACCGATCTTGAATTGTGTCACCAGCGAGCCGACCGATTCAACAATACCAATTCCCTCGTGGCCAAGGGCTACTGGGGCTCCTACTTGGCAGACCAAGATGTCTGAATGGCACACGCCACTGTGAGTTAAACGGACGAGAATGTCATGAGGCCCAAGTTTGGGTAGCTTGACGGAGGAGGGAGAGAGGCCGCCATTGCCATCGCCTGCGCGGTAGATAGTATGTTCGGTAGGAGCCATTTTGATACTATAAACGCGATAGATATAATATTGCGACCTGAAGTAGTGTTCGAGAAGCCGATAGTATTATCTTGTCGGTGATAATGGCATTGAAAGATATAGTCTAGAATACTCAGGATCAGGGTTAGGAAAATTATTTTAATTTATAATAGCAAAAGGCTTTAGCAGACCGAGAGTTCCGTATATTAACTCTGAATACTATGCAGCTATTCTCGATAATCACTATCTTAACGCTGTGTTATTATCATCTGATGGCTTCTGCCTGTCAGGCACCCCTGTCATTGGTAGTAGTTACTAATCGTTCCCGGCCGCTGCATTCCTGTCAATGGTAGTGGTTACTAGAGTCACGTCCCTACATTCCGCGTACTCCCGGTTTCTACGCACTAATCCGGACTATAATTTATAACCTCTATTTTTTTATTATTATAATAATATTATTAAAGAATATTAAAAAAATCCAGATTTCTATAATAAGTACTTATTTTTTCCCCTCCTTACTATTAGCCTTAGATAAGACTATTTATTTTTTAGTTTTTTAATTAAAGGCTTAAATAGTAAGGCCTGTTAAACCGGTGGCAT
>LTDI01000973.1:0-15156 GCA_001654545.1 Fusarium agapanthi
GCTTGCTTATCTAACTGGCTTGCTTATTAAACACGTTACCTTATGTATTACTATAAAGACATTTTAACTTTTTAATATATACTAATTACTAACTTAGATAAGTTACTTAACCTACTAGTAGCTACTATAATACTAGCTATAATGAATTTTAACAGTAGGTACGGTAGACTCCCGGCTCTTGTCGACTCCTGTCTTTAAATTCTTCGAGTGTAAAGGGAACTGGCTTCTAAATGGAAGGTGTGGTTGAAGCTACCTATGACCCTTATGAGTAAAAATAGATCTAGATCTTGTATCCGTGGAAAGAGCTTTCCCATGCATTCTTGTCGCATCGATTGAGTATGAGACAGTGTCGCACTTGCATCTATGTTTAGCGGGATACGTTGTCTACGTCACATGCCCCCACCATCATGATGTAGACTCAAAGGAACCTTCGTGGGGTTCTCAACCTCCCCTCTAAAATCCACCGCCATAATAAATCAAATTTTGAGCATCTACTTTTGGAATTTGATTTTTAAATAAAGCACATACAGGTTGATGTAAACTCTCATTGACGGCGTCCTCAGTGAGCTGTCCCTCAAACGATTGATATACACAACCTACTCGTCCTTTCATCCATCATGGCGAACACAGCAGCTCCCCCTATGTCTCATCGTCCCTATGACTCAAAGCTTGGAATAGTCACAGGTGGCTCTCGAGGTTGGTCTATCACCAACCACTTCCAATTTACAAGGTCGCTGACTCGGTCAAGGCATTGGTGCAGCCGTTGCTGCGAGACTTGCTGCTAAAGGATGCAATCTCCTCCTTGTTTATACCTCCAACTCGTCCACAGAAATAGCTAGAAATCTTTGCGACGAGCTATCAACTCTACACCGTATTCAATGCCTTGCAGTACAGGCCGATTTGGGCGAGCCGTCCGAAGCTTCTCCCAAAATCATTGAGGCCGCACGTCGCCTTCATGATTCATATAACCCGAACAAGCCTTTCCAAATCGATATACTAATCAACAATGCCGGTGTCTCGTCTAACCAGAATATGAATGATGAAAGACATGGAAAAATACAAGAAGTCGAGTTTCATCGCGTCTATAATGTCAATGTCTTGGCCCCTCTCCTCCTGACCCAGGCTGTCGCCCCGCATCTTCCCACAAACCGCGCGGGCCGCATTGTCAATGTTTCCAGTGTATCTTCGTCTATCGGGTATCAGGGCCAATCCGTTTACGCCGGGAGTAAAGCGGCCCTGGAAGCAATGACACGGACCTGGAGTCGTGAGCTGGCTACTCGTGCTACAGTCAATGCTGTCAATCCCGGGCCTGCTTGGGGAGATATGTACGCAGCCGCTGGACAGACTTTCTGGAACATAAACCAGCCTTATGTTGACGCAGCCCCATTGGCGCAGTATAACGGTGAACCGGGGATTTTGGCTATGGCTGGGACTGACGCCGAACGCTTTGATCGAACTGTACGTGAGAACATGGGCAATCGAAGGCCCGGGTTTACGACCGAAATCGCCGGTACAATTGATATGCTCTGTTCAGAAGAGAGTGGGTGGACAACAGGAAGTGTAATTTGCGCGAACGGAGGCATGAAAATGTCAATCGCTTAGAAGTTTTCCCGCACACTTTCGTCACACGCCAGCAAAGACATAGATGAACGGACCGATCCAGAACTCCAATGGTTGTCACATCTGACCGGGTTCCCGCTTCATCTCCAACGAGCAACCCGGGTATCTAGCCATTGTGATTGCTCATACTAGCAAATTACAGCACGAGCTTCCACAAGGCAAGTTCAGCCGGTTTCAGAACAACCACTGGTCGGGTGGAAAATGACCAGGGATACAGTCGATCATCGATTTCCGTCTTTTCGTACGGTTAGACGCATGTCGCTCATGTAGAGGTGACAATGAAGAATTTGTATCAGAAAACGACCCCTTGCATATAATTGCCTTCATAGTTGTCGCCTTATGCTTGCCCAGGGACATAACTGCGACTGCAGTACTACAAGCATAATCGCGGCTATGCTGTTGGCGTCCCGGGGGTACGGTCAACAAATCAGCCCATCGTGCTAAGCAATACTTATATATTTTGGATGTCCGACGGCTTTTGGCAGGAATGAAATGGTGGCGCTTCGTAAAAGGAGATGAAAGCCCTGCCATAGCTGTGTGCAACCATCTACACCATAAATGATGCCGAGTACTTTGCAAAGAGCCGCCTCGACATTGTTGGCAACCTCATGTAGCGACATCAAGCATATCGGTTTCACACCCAATATTGTGCGACACAGTTTAACAGATTCGACATATCTGTCAGCTTGACAAAGCATGCTTGTATGACACGATGCCGTCGCATCTGGGGTAGAAGCCGACGATACACAGGGGTTACTTGGAGATCGAGGTATATGTCTTGTTGAAGTGCTGGTACGTTGCATTCAAGCGACCGGACAAGATACAAGGGGGGTTTCTGCCAGGGGGAACAAGAAGATTCGAGGCACATCTCAAGAGAATTTCACTTCTTCTTAATATCATTGGAAACGACCCTCCGCTTGACGCTCCGTCCGATCCTTACGCTTCCTTTTGAGGTTCCAGCGACAGCCTGTCACAGTTTGAGACATCCTTTCACTTTATTTTTTATAGCAAACTTGGACACGATGCTGACTCTAATCCTGCGATTTCATATTGCGAACTCCAGGAAGTACTTGAAAGGTTTCTTCTAATTTCGTCATGAAAAAGAATAATATATAAGCAAGTCTGAGACACCTCAAGTCATACAACACATATGCGGGTTGTGTGTGCGTGTACTCAGGGACAGAAGGTTGGTTATCCCTGCAGACTCCTTTACTTGTTTGCAACGGGTCAAGCATTTTGAAGTGACCAAGCCATGTACAAAGGGTTGCCACAAACTGAGGATAAAGTTTAACGAAAGTTATGCCTCTCATGAACTAGAGTCTGCGGCAAAGTTGTCACATTTATCTGGGCGTTTTGTATTCAACTGTCGCTCCTGAAAGACATCCAGAAGACTCGTGATGAGGAAGCTCGTAGCCTCGACTTGGGGCTGAGATACTGTACAAAATCGTTCTTTTTTTACCCATACTCTCTTGAGTCGTATGTGTCTGATCAATGCAAGTGGCCATGCAGAAGTCGAAGCACAGTTTCAGCCTCAAGAAGCGCCAGAGGTGGCCGAAGCAGCTCTGCATGTTGGCAAAGAACATGTGCCTTGACGTTAGATGACGGACGGAGACTGTTGTGGCTTTGGAACCAAGACGTAAAATTGACACAGAGACTAAATGCGTTGTACCTTTGGTTGGGCGTGTTGACCCGATTTCAAGCTGCATCCTTCATGATGATTCATGCCAGTTCCCGCGACCTTTGGACTCACAACCACTCACAGATCAACTTCTGGCATCAGTCGCACGCTGACCAGAGTACCTGCATATCTGTTGACGGCAAAGTGTCTGTCAGTAAGTCAAAGCTACAAGCACGTCTCTGCTAATGCAATGAATGAGCTGCTCTTGAGTTCTCTCCAGAGCTGTTTCGAACGTCCCGATGGATCCCACATATCGATCACCAATAGTCTCTATTCGAATATTTTCAAGTGTTTGCGATAGAACGCGAAAGTGTCAGGTTGCAAGATCAAAGCCTCTGATCATGTCAGCCAACAAAAGATATGAAAGGGAGGCAACGCCCATGAGTTCTGAACATTGGCTACAATTCATTCAGTCGTCGCTGTGTGACTTCGGAGATTGATCTTCTGACACACTGATACCTTGCCTGACTTAGTTCTTCACGATCATTGTGTCTTGTCCTACTTAGTACGGGTCACCAAGTCGATGGCAACGCCTACTTCTTTCTCTCCCCTCTCTGCTGTCAACACAACCTCTTCCTCTTCTTCATATCTGAATCTCTTTGCCAATTCGACTCTCAAACTTCACCCGCACTTCGATCTAAAAATGTCAGGCGGTTCGACACATCCGGATCCAGTCTTTGCCGCTAAACTGGCCCGGCGTCAACAACTGAACTACGATGCCATGGTTGTCTTTGCTGCAGCTATGACTGCTTTCTACTTCACCATTTGTATTGCCATTCTTCTCAGAAGGCTTTGCGTCGATCTAGGTGCCTCGCGCAAACCAAATGCCGCCACAGCGATCTTCCGGTAAGGATCTGTCCTCACCTGGAACGGGAACATTGGTTTAACTGTATCACAGGCGCCTGAGAGCGAGTGCTCTTGGAAATATCGCGAGGCTACCATCGGGAGGATATACTCTTGCGATATTCGGATATCTAATTATCAACGCCGTCGTCACTCTTACTTACCTGGACAACGACAATATGCCGCTTCTTTCTAACATGGCCTCTCGAACCGGATGGTTAGTTTTCAAACAAATTTCGCAACAAAACTTCTAATGACGTAATGTATACAGGATGGCTATTGCAAATCTCCTTATCGTCGTCCTTCTATCCCTCAAGAATACTCCCATTGTGATATTCATGACCTCCTCTTATGAACGCCTCAACATTCTCCATCGCATAACCGGTTACACTACTCTCATCTTCGCCATAGTCCACTCTTGCAGTTATGCTGCCGTGTTCGGTGCCCAAGACTTCCTCCAGCGTTTGCTTGCGAGAGAAGAAATCTTTGGCATGGTCGCTATGGGCTCATTCCTAGTCCTTGGCTTTGCCGGTGCTGTCCTCCGGACGTGGTGGTACGAACTATTTTACTACCTTCATGTCGTTTTCTGGATTCTTGCTATCATCATGACCGGTCTCCATCAGCCGGAGCCTGGCAAGAAGGTTCTGTACGTGATTTTTGCTTCCGCCGGAATTTGGGTCCTCGAGCGAGTCATCCGCCTCGCACGTATCATCGTTAACAGCACCAATAATACCGTCACTCTCACGCCGCTCCCTAATGGCGGTACTCGTGTCACACTCGCCAAGGCACCATATGGATCTTCATCTGGCAAACATGGCTTCCTTTGGATCCCGGGAGTACGCACCGTTGAAACTCACCCTTTCACCATGGTTGCTACTGATCCCCTCGAGTTTGTCGTGGCAGCCCATGACGGATTCACTCGGGCTTTGCACAAGTGTGCCCTCGGGTGTCCTGGAATCACATTGAAAGGGTCAGTCGAGGGTCCTTACGGTAATCACCCTGATGTCAAGGGGTATGACAAGGTCATGCTTATAGCAGGGGGTAGCGGTGCAAGCTTCACGGTTGGCGCGGCTCTAGATATGCTCAAAAGACTGGAAACGGATGCCGAGGTCGACATCGAATTCGTATGGATGATCAGGAAACCAAGTAAGTCTACGTTAAAAACCGTGATGTCACGATACTAAGCAACATTGCAGCATATTTCACCTGGTTCGCCGACCATGTCGAGACTCTACATCGAGACCATCGTGTCGAGACCAAGATCTATGTAACACGAGCTTCAGAAACCGAGATTGTCCCCCAGAAACAGCGTTCCACCCGATCGCACGCGTCTTCAAGTAGCACTTTTGTCGAGTCCGATCCAGAAAAGGACGGTCTTTCCCACGTCGATACTACCCGATTATCACTTGGCATCGAGAAGAGCGAAGTTCTCTCACCCGCGATAAATGCTTCTCTAAGTGATATTTTTCACGTTGGGAGACCGGACGTCGCTTCACTTGTGAAAGAACTGATAGAGAGTACGCCATCCGACAAACGAGTGCTGGTGATGGGCTGCGGACCACGGACACTCATGTCGGCCGTTCAGAACGCGGCTGCAGACTGTATCGTGGAAAACAGAGCTGGTGTTGAGTTGCATCTGGAGCAATTCGGGTGGTGAAAAAAAGTTTCATGATTGAATTTATTGCATATGATTGCAGATCTGAACTGGAATCAAACGATATGAGAAATGATATTGAGGTTGACGAGCAACTCCAGTAGCATCCATCAAATGTCTGACGTTTTGGCTCTTGAGTTTTTGGTAATGCATTGATTATCACATCGTATCAAACACATGATACATATATACACATACGCCTATTCTTGAAACTATAACTAAGTAAAAAAAGGTATGTACCAATGTCAGAACAAGGACCTGCTGGGTATAGAGCATCCAAAAAAACAATTCATCCGTCATTGACCCAACCCGACGCCTCCCTTTTTTTCGCTGTTTATGAATCCAAGAGTTCCGAAACTATGCGACCGTAAAACATATATAAAGATGGGAGAAAAAGAGGCATCGGCATTAATTATGGCGCCGCATTATCGCGACTATCTTCGCATTGGTGGATCGAAGGTTGTGAAGACCGGCGCCGAGTACTGAGGAACTTGGCACTGATAGCCTTAGTTCCATGTGACACCTTATCCAAGAACCTCATCGTGCTTTGTCGGCGCGCCCTCCCAGCAATCGCTGTCTCCATGGGCGACGGCATCTCTTCATCCGGCTGTCTGAGGGCATCACGTACCGCAGGGCAGGGGTCGACGAGTTGCTTGGCGTCGCTGATAAATTGGAGAAAGACCGAGTAGGACATGCAAACAGCCTGGAGGACAATGACGACGATGAAAGCCGTTCTGGCGGTGCCTCCGTGCTTAATTATGCCGTACATGACGAAGGGGAAGAATCCGGGGCCGGAACTACCCATAGTGATAAAGGCGGCAGCACGCTTGGTGCGTCGACCTTGACCGCGAAGACCAATGGCAAAAATAAGAGGGTATATAGGGCCCTCGAAGAAGTAAAAGAGAACGATGGGTATAACAAGAAGGTTAGGGTTGGGTGGACGGACAACCACAGGAAGAAGGGCAAAGACGAAACAGCCAGTGACGCAGGCGGTGAGGATAGTACGAGGTCGTGGGAAGCGGGAACGATATACAGAGAGATATGCGAGGCCAGCTGCCATGAAGCGGGACACGGCAAAGGCGGTATGCGCGATGAGGAGATAATCAGGTATTGAGAGTGCGATGCCAGGTGGTTTATCGGGGCTGGGAATGTCGCCTGCACCTTCGGTTGCTTGCTCGCCAGTGTTGGGTGTGTTGGGGAGTATGGATATCATGAGGCTGCGGAAGTAGATGCTAAAACACTCCTGGGCAGCGACGTATGTGTATTGAGCAACAACGGCGAGGATAAGGCTCCATGTGCGGAGCTGTAGACCGCCTCTTTTCTTCTGAGGATCCATTGGAAGATGCTTGGCGGATTGCTCAAGCTCACGGTCACTCACTTCGGGAAGTGGCATGTAGTAGAAGAAGAGCCCGAGGGCAACACACAGGAGTGTGATTCCTAGATACGTCCATTGCACGTTGATGAGTGTCATGCTGGTCGCGTTGCTCTGTTCCACAATGCCCTTGAAGAAGACCTTCTGGGCCAGCAGGCCGCTAAGAACACTGCCAGTGCCTTGGATACCTTGCGCCATGAGCACGCGAGTCTCGCCGTATTCGGGGGGGCCGCATAGTATTAAGAATGCGTTTGCGCCAACCTCTAGAATTGATAGACCAAACCCGACAACGAAGTTGCTGAGCATGAATCCGGCGTATGATTGGGTAACAGCCGAGGGCCAGAAGATGACAGTTCCAATCCCATAAAAGCATAGCCCGACGATAAAAGTAACTTTGAAGCCACCAACGCTGTCGTGGCCGTTGGCCTTGTGCCGCCTCGATCGGTTGTGTTCGTCGCGCCGAAGAATCCATTCGCCCACTAGCAGGGGCCCAAAGAAGTAACCGCCTCCAAAGTACACAGACGTCATGCCAAGTGTTTCAGCTGTGGTCATATTGTCGACTTTCGCAATGACGTTGTTCAAAGTATTGAGTAGGCCGTATGATATTCCCCATAACAGAAACAAGATGGAAACAATTGTGCAGTATTTGAATGATTGCTTCTTATTGCATTTGAGCATACTTTTAGGTTTTGTCATGTTGACGAAGCCAAAATAAACACCCTCGACAGTTCCTGTTGAAGACGTCATAGTTGTCGATGTTTGAAAGGTCCCATTGCTCTGGTACCCACGTTGCGCAGGACGAGTTGAACCTGGCTCGTCGAAAGGTGTCGTCAAAAATTCCATCGCGCTCATGGGAGCATTAGCATTGAGAGGCTGTGCGCCGGTTTGCGCGACAGGAGGGGGCTGCTGAATACTGGCGCGATGACCTGTTGAAGGCGTATCTGAATCGTTGGGCCCCTTGGGTGTACTGGCGCGAGTTCCATTGGGGTCGTAGAGCATGGAGGGGAGCAGCTTGAGGACCAGAGGCTTCAACGTCGGGACGCAGGCGCACATCATACCAACGTTGACCTCAACAGCACTCCACATGAGCGATCGCGAAGCGTTCCAGGCAAAGTCGGTCTGCCCACCAAATCGAGACTGGGGATCGGCAGTCGTACTGGTTGGTGCTGTAATGGCTTGCTGAAGGTAGTAGATTCTGACCACATCGACAACGGTAACGAATATTCCAACGGTGAAGGTAAGGACCAGAATTGTTTTCTGGCGAGAAGGGAGGCGCATGCCGGTGAGTACAGGTATAGGTAGAGCGAGGATGGCCAGGTCCGTGACGATGTTGACGGGTGAAGAACATATAAACTCGGTAAGCAGTGGTATACATTTCGCGCGTTCGTCATAGTTAATATCCCAGGCGGCTTGGGTCGGGCGGCATTGGAAAACATTCATAAAGGTGAGAATAACACCAGCAACATTGACGACCGCAAGTGTCAACCAAGAGGCGAATCGAAGTACTCTTTGGGTGTGCTTGGCTAATCGGAGGTAGAATATGAGTACGGAGGTTTTGGTGGCCATCAACGCTGGATTGTACAGGATGGAAAAGACATATTCGCAACGGCGAAGGGCGGGTAAGCGGTTGGGGTCGATATTTTCGTCGTGTCGTCCGAGGCCATTGTGAACGCCGAAACAGATAGTGAAGGAGAGGAAGAAGGCGAAGAGCCATGCGAGGATCATGACGCGGTCATCCCAGGTGACATTCCTAACAATGAAGGTCCGTGAGACGATTCGTGCTGCGACGAAGACAGTAGCGAGGACGAGAGTGGCCGTTGTGACGGCGAAGACGACCGGCCCACGATCGGGGATGCCTCCATCGTCGGTGGAGGCCGAATGGGACATATCGAGGACGGAATTGGAAGAGACATGGACTCGTCACTCGTGAAATTGGGTGCGAAGCTGAGATCGAGAGAGTGGCTTGACAAGTTGGAGCCGTTGCTACCTTGATGAGCGTGCCATGTCTTCCAAGGTTCGATGTTGGAATAATTATCGGGACTGAATTCAGGAGATTACTGGGAGAGTAGGAGTCGGTTGGAGTCGAGGTTCGGCGGGTAGAGACTACCGAAGGCTAATAATAACAAGCCCAGGGCAGGTAACGTAACCTTGGGATCGTGACTGCCGTCCGTGCTGGGCTGTCAGATGGCGGATATTGTCTGGTTTTCGGCGTCTCGCGGCGGCGTATTCCCGTCGGGATGTGCCTACCGGGGGGGCCTAGGAAAAGATGAACAAACACCAAAAAAGAAAAGAGAAGATGATATGTTGAAGATTTTGCCAATGGGCCGAGAAGAAGCAAAGAAATATGTGTCCCTTCCCGTCCTGTCAAGTTTATGCTTGTCCTAGTTCTTGATTGTCGAAGGAGCAAGCAAGAAAAGCCAGGCCAGGTCAATCATCAAGTGGTTGTGTCCAAGGTCCAAGGTCCAAGCCCCCCCCGCCCCAAAACCCGCCGGAGAGAAAAAACCGGGGTGAGTTTTTTAGCGGCTTTAGCGGGCATCTCAGCCACCAGACCGTGGGTGAGAGTGACGGGAGCCAGCCAATGAATCCATGAGGTGCCCCGCCGGCAGTCGGGAGACCGTGGAGCTGGGAGCGCTGGACCATGAGGCTAAATAAGAGTCAATGGATAATTTACCGACTAATCGGGTACTCGATTGTCAGGTGACTCGAGTCGTTGGGTAATTCTGGGGTTGATGGCTTTTCTGTTGGTCTATTGGTCTAAGCTTTGCTAGGGACATTTCTAACAGATCCAATGCCAGTGAATTATTGGTTAGTTATAAGGTAGCGGTCCGCTGTCCGCTGCATGGACGAGACCTGCATGAGACAATGCAAGAAAAAACTCTTCACAGAGCAGATCCAATTCCCTGTCTGTGTGTGTCTCTTGAGTTTGTCTTGGTTGAATCTTGGCTGCTCAGCTAAGCTAAAGTCAACTTTAGTCTTTACCTTGAGTTCGGTCGCTTGATTAGGCGAATGAATGGTGCTTGACGGTAGCGTCCTCTAAAAAAATGCCGCGCACGAAATTGAGGGGAAGATGAAATTGGCGCGTGATGAATGGTTGATGAGCGATAAGTTGCGCTACGTACTCCGTAGTGGTTTCCATTGGGGGAATTGATACACAGTTGGATCGTCATCGCCCAAAGACAACCGCTTTTTGCGACTGCCCTGTAGTAGCATGGATTCTCATGCTCAATTGGATGGTTTCCTGATTATGAGTTTTGTTTCGGTCGGGCCTTTACTTGACTCAACTTCAAGAGTCTGCATCCAACACAACACAAAAAGACCCTTTCCTAGTGCGAGAATGACAACACCATCAGGGCTGGAAAAGAATCTCGGTGCCTAGGTACTTTATTTCCCCATACTGATTGCCGCGGCTCCGCTGTTGTCCGACTTTTGAGCTGAGCATGCATCGCTCCACTGACAATGGTTGCTCAATGCTCTCCAGTTCTCAACAAGCCACTTTACACTTATTCTCCCTGTGATGAATAGATAGTGATAGTTAGGTAGCAGTCTGTTCACACAGTAGACTACCTGCCCACCTACCTATGTGCATGCTGCGCCCGCGCCGTCGTGCCGTCGCTCCTCTGTCTCTCTTGTTTTATCCTCATTCACTCAAAGCTGAAGATCATACGTCATGCCTCTTGACAAAGATGGCATAGCATGACAGGTCGACGACAAGCTTTCACCAAGCCTTGATCGTCGGACCACCATCGCCATTAACTAGACAAACGGTCTGCGGGTGCATCATCAAGACTGACTGACCGTCACTTTATCACTTCAGCTGATTCTCAGATTTCAATTCTTGGTTTCCGCTTCTCACCGCAACAAGAATCCTCAACCAAATATCAACATCTGCAGCCAAGACGCACCTTGATCACGAGACTAGCCGATAATGCCCGCATGGCATGGCATGGCCTCGACTGGTCTTTGGCCTTGACTGTAAAATGGCGGTGCTTTTTAGTGAGTGACACCAGATCATCACTTTCATATCCACTGAGGAGCTCCCATTCAAGCGATTTATGCCATTGGGCCAATTTAGCTGCCACATACGTTGATCAAGTTTAATCGAGCTCCCCATTCTTGCAGTAAAAGTAGCACAAAGCGTCTGTAACCGATGCAGACGCAGGGTCTTTCCACCGTACTTTGAACTGCCTATCTCAATATGGGCTGGAGCTGGGGGAAAATGCAAAGCATTGGTGCCTTTTCAGTTCAGAATTCGAGGGGATTGCTAGAGGAGAGGACTTGGAAGCGAAAGGAGTTAAATTGTTCAATGAAACCACCCTTAGTAGTAGGTATACTGTACGAAGCTACTTGCCAGTGCGCGTTCGAAGCGAACAAAGTCATATTATAAGAATTTACATTTAATCATTCCGTTGCATGGATTCCTCCTCCTTAAATCTATGTAACTGTAGCCCTTTCTACCTGGCCCGGGACCTAGTGCCCCTCCGATTCAAGTCGGCATCCGTTGTCGGCGTTGAACCCCCGTCTCTGGTCTCTGGTCTCTGGTCTCTGGTCTCTGGTCTCTGGTCTCTGGTCTCTGGTCTCTGGTCTCTGGTCTCTGGTCTCCGATCCCCGCCCGCCGTTATCTCCTAACCCGTCCGTCACTAACGTCATCACCGGTCATGGCGACGGCAATGGCGCAACACACGCCATTCCCCTAAACCATTCAGACGACAACAACGCACTCCTTGATGCCCGTCCTTGGATCATGTAATATCATTGACTTTCTAGCGATCTTGTCACACTCGTTAAGTTAAGCCCGATTGTTATGAATTCTCCGGCGCAGACTCCCGGCTCCGGCAGCGCCGCCTCGGGTCCGTCCTCTAATCCTCGCGACAACGCGCCTTTCACTTCAGAGGAGACGCCCTTGCTTTCTGGGTCAAGCTCAAGCTCGAGATCAAGCTCGGCAGTAACATTGAGTACGCGGAAGGATAGCAATTCTCGTCATGTTGAGACTCAGTCCAAAGTCCACATCCCGCTTGCGAGAGCAATTGCGATAGGAGTGAGCTTGTGGCTCCTCATCTTCTTAACAGGTAAGAGACTTTTCTAATGTAAATTTCGCCATTTACTGACTCATCTGTAGCATGTAATATGTCTGGTATGACTCTGATTCAGGGCGCCATTGCATCTCAACTAGGTTCCCACGGCTCGTCTGCCATGTGGTTCACCAGTGCTTACCTCATTCCCATGTCTTCTCTCGCTCCTGTAGCAGGGCGCCTGGCAACCATCTTCCCACCTAGGACTCTTATTCTCCCCATTGCCGCTCTCATAGCCACCGGTGGACTGATCTGCGACCTCTCGACTTCGTTTGGTACGTTTGTTGCTGGCCGGGTCATTGCAGGCACTGGTAGTGCTGGGGTCTTGTCACTCGCCATTATCATTGGGCTGGAGTTGGCCAGCGAGAAGTCGAGAGGTCTTGTGCTGGGCTTGATTAATGCGGGCTTTACTGCTGGTGTTTCCTTTGGTGCTATCGTATTCGGGGGTCTGATGCCGGTTGTAGGATGGGTACGTTGAACTCGCTTAGACTGAGAACTTTCGGTGCAGTGACTGACCGGCCATAGAGGCCACTGTTCTGGGGACAAATCCCTTTCGCTTTCGCCACAGGTTTAGGAGTATTTATCAGTATACCCGCTACAGCAGAGGCACATGATACCAAGACTTCTACGAGACAGAAGCTCGCGCGAATCGACTATCTCGGGGCTGGTCTTTTGGTAAGCTTCGCATGCTTTTCTCACACAGAATTGTCGCTGACTGACACTTCAAGACCACTTCTATCGTGCTGTTTCTCTACGCAATCGCAGATGAGATCCAAACAGTACCCCTGTGTATCGCACCCGTCATCCTTCTTCTCTTCCTCGCAGTTGAGAACTACCTGGTAGCGGATCCTATCATACCCGTCAAGGCCCTGTCTTCGTGGGGTATCTTATTCTCATGTTTCGCACAGCTGGGCCTCATGATAGCCCGTTGGAGCGTTTTGTTCTACACGCCTATTTTCATGCTTGCGGTTCGAGGCTCCTCTCCGGCAGCTGCAGGCTCCATCCTCATTCCTACAAACATAGGATTTGGTCTGGGTGGCATTCTCGTCGGCTGGCTTCATGTGCGCCGAGACGGCGCTTTTTGGCTCCCGTCCATTTCAGCCCTTGCCATCTTCACCTTGAGCACCTATGTACTCTCACTTATTAGCACAACGAGTCTTCCTCTTGCTCTCTTTATCGTAGTCGTGCTGATCAACGGCCTTGCGACGGGTGGAGGAGTCAACTACACCCTTGCGCATATTCTGCACCTCAGCCATGATGATACCCGATACATCGCCACCAGTCTGCTGGGTACATTCCGAGGCTCGGGTTCAAGTTTCGGTACTGCGGTGGCCGGGGGTATCTTCTACCGCTTACTCAGAGGAAATCTTGTGTCAGGATTCCTCCAGCTGGACGGTGGTGAGCATCTGAGTCATGCTCGACAGAGACTGGTATCTAGCTTGGTTAACACACCAGGGTTGGTGCACGGCGGTGGCTTGAGTCCGGCAGAGCAGAACATTGCGACAGAAGGTTATGCTGGCGCTACGAGAGGCGTCTGGCAGGCCATGGCCACGCTGGGTGGCGTGGTCGTTTTGTTTCAAGCCCTGACAGGAAAGAAAGCGCCTGAAGATAAGCGGGAAGATGAGCAGCCAGATGAAGAAGCAGCAAGGGCTGTTGTAGCTGAGAACGAGGGTGTCGGTGAAGCGTGAAGCGTGAGGCCAAGGCCAAGGTCAAGGCTAAAGTGTTGAACTATCAAGATAGAGTTTGAAGTATTTTTGGATACTTTGGGGGATGTTTCCAGAAGTTTTACAGTACATACATAGGTACAATACTTATAATAATTCTATTTAAGTTATAATTTAAGTCTAAAAAGGCAAAAAAAGCCTCTTTTTAATTTATTAATTTAGCTAAGTAATTAAATATAACTAACTAAAGTATAATAAAAGAAGATAAATTTTGCTTTTTTAGACTTAAATTATAACTTAAATTGAATTATTATAAGCGTTACGTAGGTATATATATCAGTTCATGACGCCATGACAGATAAGGCATTTGTTTATAGAAAGTGCACATATAAATTCTACCTACATGTTACAGGTTCAACGGACTGTGTGTTCAAAGGCATTGTTTACAGTTTGGCATTGGCCAACAAAGTAACTTTGCAGTAGGGAAACGGTGACTCGAGCTAGTAAAACAGTCCAGTGCCAGACTTGTTGTGGTGACGATTATCATGAGGGATCAAACATGGGAGTTTCACTAGCGGTCATAGGACTTTTATGCTTGGTTTACGGATATGTATATAGTAATTCCTATGCAAACGACTAAGTAAAAAATTGAATGAAAAATGTATACATATATCTCCCGGGACGGCACATCCCGGAATCTCCATTATGCGAACTGTCTGTCATCGTACGATATTTAGTGGTGCATAAGGAGCTTGCATAATGTGATTTAGTTGGCCGACACTACTCCACAGGGTCCTTACGCTGTGCTATGCACCCGACTACCTTTAGTGCACTGTCCTGCAACTGCTTAATCTCGCTATCAGGTCCCGTTTGGGACGAGCCAACGTTCCCAACAACTCAATTCAAGCCGGCTTTTTAATTTGGTTAATTTTTAGAAGGGGTTAAATTAAATTATAGCTAAATTAGCTAATTAGAATTAAATTAAATTAAAGGACTTAAAGAAATAAAGCCTTTTTTAATTAGGTTAGTATTAAGTTTAAAAAGAATAAAGTTAAAATAAAATAAAAAGACTTACTTTAAGGCCTGACTTAGGATTTACATCTTAGTATATATCTCTACAAGCTTTTTAAATACCTTACTGCCTAGACGCCCAATTGCTAATTTAGTTTATATTTCTAATTTAAATAATAGTATATTATATTTATTAAAAAGTTAAAATATCTTTATAGTAATATATAAAGTATAGCTAATAAGGT
>LTDI01000976.1:0-29612 GCA_001654545.1 Fusarium agapanthi
GAATTTAGTAAGTAAAAGCTAGTATTTTTAAACTATAGCTTAAGCTTTTAAGCTATAGTTTAAGAAGGTTAAGGAAAGTAACTAGCTTGCTTATCTAACTGGCTTGCTTATTAAACACGTTATATTAAAAGATATAGTTAGTTACTTTAATATAAGGCACTGTGAGGTGTTTAGATACCTTTTGACTATAATTTTATCATGTGTTATATACCAACCTCCGAAGCCCCCAGTCGCACAAGCTTACTGTATGATGATGATGGCCATGGATGCCAAGAACATGTCCTCAGACGTGGCGCAAAATAGCCGCCCATGCTTGCTCAGAGCCTAGGCCCATACCAAATGACACTCCTCATGAAACAACCTCATCTGGCTGCTCGGGTCTTTACTACCTAACATCGTTAATTATCAAGTCGCAGTAGTTGCGGTGCTTAACTTGATTACAATATCAACATCATGTCATGTCTCCAGTAAAACCCCCTCTTGTGATTGATTGAACACTGTCCAACTTCACAGTTGAAAATTCGAGATTATCATCCTTTTCCTCAGCAACCAAAGTATGCCATTGCAACCCAATCTCAGCTTCTCCAGTTTTGAATTCAGGATCAAAATCAAATGCTGTAGTCTTTAAAACAAGCCAAGGGTGAACTAGTATACTCAGCCAACAGCGGCCTTGTCCAATACCAGTTGTTTCACAGCCTCAAGACACTCATTACTGAGCCCTTCGACTTAGTGTCAGTGTTTTGTCTTGTGATCCGTAGGCTCAACTTGACGAATTCCAATTACTGCCTTGAGATTCACCATTTTGATAAATGTTCAGCCACTACGGCATCTATATTACATTTCTTCTAACCTTTTCTACTCTATCGTTGAGCAACCTCAACCTCTTGACCCTCAAACTTGGGGAGCTCATTCTCAATCTGAGACCAGATCTTACTGCCATTCACAAGTGACTTGATAGCATCAATGATCTTTTCCTGCTCCGCTCGGACTTGGTTGGTGCTGTCACGATCTCGCAATGTAACAGTACCGTCTTGAACTGTCTGGAAATCGATGGTAATGCCGAGAGGAGTGCCGAGCTCATCGTTTCGGCTGTATCGCTTACCAATGCTGGCAGAAGAGTCGTCCACACGGCTGGAGATACCGGCACTGCGGAGACGTTGGGACAGCTGCTTGAGGAGAGGCTTGAACTGGGTGTTGGAGGAGAGGGGAACAAGCAAAACCTTGGTAGGGGCCACAGTGGGAGGGAAAGATAGAACCTTTTAAGTATTAGTATTTCGTCATGCGTATTCAGGGGGGGTTTGTTCTTACACCACGGGCTTCGTCGCCACCCTCGGTGCCACGAGTCCAGAAGCTGTGCTCCATCAAGGAGTAGAGAATACGGCCAATACCGAACGAGGGCTCGATAACATTGGGCACAAACTCGCGCGTGTTCTCGACCCTCTTGCGGAATTCGATGGCAATGGAGTCCTTGTTAACCTGGACCTTGCCGTCGCCAACACCAGCGACTTCGAGAGTGATGCTGCCATTGTCGCTCAACTCCTTGGCCAGCTTTTCTCGTTGTGCTTGCGATGTAGCCAAGAGAGCAGTTTCGACAGTCTTGGCATCCTTCTTGAACTGGGGACCAAACTTCTTCCTCTCGATGTCGATTTGCCACTCCTCAATGACAAGAGGAGTCTCGCGCTGCTCGCGGACAACCAGAGGGGCGCCAGTCTTTTTGGCGTGAACACTCAAGTCGTAGGCACTTCGGTCAGCACAGCCGACACACTCGATCCAACCGGAGCTGGTGAAAAGTTCAGCATCCCAGCAGTCGGTGGCATAATGAGCCATCTCGTTGGCCATGTGCTGGCGGAATCGCAGCTTGGTCAGATCCACGCCAATCTTTTCCAAAAACAAGTGAATTCGGGCAAGGAAGTAGCCCAGAGTCTCGTTGTCAACAAGACCATCCCTGACAGCCTGACCGATCTTGAGAGTTCTGGTCGTAGTCTTGCCACTCAGCTGTGTATCACGGTCAAGGAGGACAAGCTCAACACCTTCAACCTCATGGAACCGGTGGTGCTTCTTTCCACCCTCAGGATCGACGAAATGCTCAATCTCAGCCATAAGAAACTCACGCACTCGTAGAAGGCCGGCACGAGGAGAGATCTCGTTCCGGTATGACTTGCCAATAGAGGCAGAGGCGAAAGGCATCTGAGATTGGTTGAACTCGAGGAGCTTGGCAAAGTTCAGGAACTGGCCCTGGGCAGTCTCAGGGCGGAGGTAGCCAGGGTAGTTGCTGCTGGGACCAATGGAGGTTTGGAACATGAGGTTGAAGGAGACGGGCTCCGCGGGCTGGACACCAGTGGCAGGGTTTCTGAGATCGTACTTCTTGATGAGCTCGCCAAGCTCTGGGCCACCGTAGTTGTCGATTCTGGCGAGAACCTCCTCATACTCCTTGACGACGGCGTCATCGAGTTTCACAGCCTCAGTCTTTGCCTTTTTCTTCTTCTTCTTGGGATCCTCCTCCTTGTCCTCAACCTTCTGGCCACGGGCCTCCTTGTCACCGTTTAGCCGGGCCTCGAGGATGGCCTCGACAAAGTGGTCGGCTCGAAGAATCTCGCCGTTCTTGGGATCCTTGCACATCCAGTCGGCGAACTTGTCGACATGGCCACTGGTCTTGAGGACCTCGTGAGGGGTCAAAACAGTACAGTCAACCTCGAGCATATCCTCCTCAAGGATGAAATGTTTGCGCCAGATATCAATGACACCGGCCTGCAGTGCGCAGCCAGGAGGGCCATAGTCGAACAAACCACCAACACCGCCGTAGATTTCGAAGGACGGGGTGTAAAACATGCGACGTCGGAGGATGGATTCGAGGACAGCCTTGTCGAGGGGCTGGCCCTTAAGAGTGGTCGCGGCGGAAGTCATCTTGTCCTTTTTGCTCTTTTGCGACGTTTGCAGTTGAAAAGCGTCGAGGGGTCGCGAGGTCGCAAAATTGCGGTAGTCTACGACAGTGCGGGGTGGTTTTGCCCAGGCCGCAAACCGGAACCTGGAACCAGAACGTGACAGACAAAGTTGCCTTGATAAAGGGAAAGCTGTTGAAAAGCTTTTCTTTACTGTTGTTGGCAATGACGCTGGAGGTAGTGATACGGGACGAATTGGCTTCATCCACCCTGATTGTACAAGTCGTCAAGTAAAGAGATAGAGGAGGGCATGAGTCACAAAAAGACAACTCCGTAGGTGGCCTAAAATGGCTGCTATTAGGTCAGACCAGAGACTCGGTCTCGGTGTTTGGTACCTACTGTACCTAGGTATGGATAGCTGTGGGTGGTGGGGGAGTTTTGTGAGTTTCTCTGGCATCTGCTGGGCGCTGATTCGACAATTTAGCGGTTAGAGACCCTAAAGAGGGAGTTTTGCTATCGTGGGTGTATCTACTAAACTTGCAGCAGTTTTGGGAGGATAAATAAGTCTGGCTGACATCGTGTTCTTTGACCCCACCACATCCACGTACGTACCATTTCTACCATTCAAGGAGTAAACACCTTTCTATAAGGTACTATTTGTCTCAGCACGTGCCGGGACACGGCTTGATCATGATAATCATGACGTTGGATGAATTTTGCATTGAAGTCTTTTTATAATTTTTTTAATAAATAAAATCAATTAAAATTATCAATCGCCTTGGTACTGGATGAAACGATTGGCTCTGATAAGGATACCAACCATGGTAACAAGTTGTGCTGCTCGTTGAGTATCTGGTGATATACCCCTTACAAGTCGTCTCAATCTCCCAAGACGAACTCACAGATATCTCCTTATAGACCGACTTTTCCACGTTCATGATCTCTATAAAAATAAATAAAAAGGCGTCTGTCCAACTAAATTTTCGTCCCATGTTGCGTGAATGGGAGGCGAAGTTACCAAGGTAGTAGTTAGCACTGACTCAATCTTCAGTTAGATAGTACATGGTCGGTCCCCTCAGACTTGTGAGCTCAGCCGTTGCATTGACGACGAGCGAGACAATGACTTAAGAAACCTTGACTACCTTACCTACCCAAAGTACCTACCTCCTCACGACTCACGTACCTAGGGTACTTCTTGCACGTATGCAAGAACTAACAAATGATCGAAATGGCAATAATTGCCCTGGAATTTGGGGGGTACAAGAGAGATCCCACTGTCGGGGTGTTGAAGTCGGTCCTTAAAACCTTAAGCAGCAATGACCAGCCCCGTCAACGTCTTGTCCCAATATATTTGAGTAAATGCATGATACGAATATTTCATAAGCTAAAATAGGCAATTGTGTAATGACCTTCAGCTTCTGTGGTGGTCCGATCTCAAGCTCGCCCCAGATTTCTAGCCGCCTCCGGCATCAGTTGCTCGGCAACCATATGTTTATACTAGCCGGTTTCTGACCCCAGCCAGCGACCTGACTGACCGCATCGGAACCGTTCAAAAAGGCAAACCTCGATCGTCTTTCTTCATCTCTTCGTTCGTCTTTCACTAACATCACAGCCCATCCCGCCTTTGCTCTCAATAATGGCTACCCGTACAATTGAGGCGCGCTTCGAGCGCATGTCCGTCAACGATGAGAATGATCCCCTAGGCGACGGCTCTAAGCTCTACAGCAAGACAAAGGTGTGTGTGTGTGTTTGCTGTGACCGCTCCATCATCGTTTGATCACTGACATAGTTAGACTATGGTGTCATCTACCACATCACAAATTATACATGGAGCCTCTCGACCCAACCTCTTCAAAGTCGCTCTCCAGTCGCAAAGCAGCAATACCAACGCCGCTGTGATGCTGCCATCCCAGGCTGCTCAACGAAAAGTCAACAACGCGCCTCCATCTCCTACAAGAAAAGCACTTCCATCTTCCTCAAGGGCGTCGGATGAAGCTCAAGATGAACGAAAATCAGTCACACTGCCAGAGCAAATCAGCGTCCCTAAGCAGTTCCACCTTGGCATGTTCGAGATTGGTCGACCTCTGGGCAAGGGCAAGTTTGGGAGAGTGTACCTTGCTCGAGAGAGAACAACAGGCTTCATCTGCGCCCTTAAGGTCCTCCACAAGAATGAATTGCAAGCAGGCCGTGTTGAGAAGCAGGTACGCCGAGAGATCGAGATTCAAAGCAACCTGAGACACCCCAACATTCTTCAACTATATGGCCACTTCCACGATAGCAAGCGAGTATTCTTGATTCTCGAATTTGCTGGCAAGGGTGAACTATACAAACACCTCCGAAAAGAGAGCCGGTTCCCCGAGTGGAAGGCAGCCCAGTACATCGCCCAGATGGCATCGGCATTGCGCTACCTGCATCGAAAGCACGTCATCCATCGGGATATCAAGCCTGAGAACATCTTGGTTGGCATCCATGGTGAGATCAAAATCTCGGATTTCGGATGGAGTGTGCACGCTCCAAACAACCGAAGGAAGACCATGTGTGGTACTCTTGACTACCTCCCCCCTGAGATGATCAAACCCGGTACCTCTGACAACTTTTACAACGAGAAGGTTGACCTGTGGAGTTTGGGCGTTCTGACGTATGAGTTCCTCGTGGGTGAAGCGCCCTTCGAGGATACGCCAGTGATGACTCAACGAAGGATTGCTCGTGCTGACATGTCGATTCCTTCCTGGGTTAGTCCCGAGGCTACTGACCTCATCAAGAAGGTATGCAGCCGGCCCCAAAGATTTCTGTATCGCCGTACTGACATGGATGAAGCTCTTAGTGTTGGACCCTGAGAAGCGAATTCCTCTTGAGCAGATTCAGCAACACCCCTGGATCATCAAGCACTGCGTCAAGGGTGAGCGTGCTTCTAACCGCGAGAAGGGGCAATAATGATATAACGACAAATAACATGAATGGATAACGGGTTGAAAGGCGTTCATCGGCAGTTGATTGACTGATTTTCTGATAATCAAGGACGGAACCTGGCCGTTTGCATCAGTTGGAGTACGGGATTTTCTTTTGTGGCGTCATTCCAACAATCATTAAAACGAATCCAAGAATTGCTCCAGCGTGTTGAAGGGTATCATTGATAGTATTGTGGTACACAGCAGAAAGGCATCATACATTTCATTGAAGGCGCCTCTCGCCCGTCTTAAATATCGTACACATTTCCATATAGAGGGCAGACTGCTAGCAATTATCGATAAACCTCATCGAATGGCCGCGTGTCGGCAAAGCAGGAATCCCAAACCTGGTTGACAACTTTGGTTGCTTGGATGTCGTCCTTGCACGTGGATCTGGCCGTGACGGAATCAATGGCTCGTCTGCGGACGCAATTTTGGAATTGCTGCGTCAGTCTCCAATTACCTCGAACAAAAGCCTCTTTTGTCCATCTGCACTCGCCACTGAGCATTGAAGCTCGGATCTTGATATGAGTTAGCATCCTTGTTTGTAAGGGAATCAATTGGCTTGTTTCATTAACCCACCTCTGTGCATGCGGCGTGCTTCAAGTCCTTTTGGCCCATAAAGTCGACATTCTTCCATCGAACATAGTCCCAGGCATGCACCATCTCATGTGCAAGCGTATCCTCGAGATGCTTTCGGTTCTTGATGTGGTTGGCACATATGAGGATGCCATGATTGGGGCTAAAGCCACCAGATTGCCAGTTGACAGAGCCATCAGCCCTCAGAGAGGAGGGACAGCGACGGCAGTGAACATTGGAAGGGTCTATTCGTCCATTGAGGGCCTGAATCTTGTCGGACATGAAGCGGACGACGGGTGAATAGGTAAAGAGCCAGTCGCGGTCTCTCTCACAAGCTTTGCAGTCTTTTTCTTCCTCGATTTCGGTTGTGTACTCTCTGAAGAAGAATTTGCCCTCGGGTGTCATTTGGCCCGAGAGCATCTTGAAGTAGTTCATCCACCATGAGATCTCTGGAGAAAACCCTGTTTTTGCAGGGTCGTTCTTGATTTCTGCATTTGAAGCACTTGGCGTTCCAGCGGGGACACCTGAAGGAGGTGTAGAATCAGATGACATTCTGCAAAGGCGCGTGTATGTAATTCCCTATGTCAATTGAGTCCAAATTAGGTTGTTGTGGCTTCGGCGAGTGAATTCGGTATTCGGCGTAAGACTCAGAATCTCAAGGTGATTGATCGATCTCTCATGACCTTGGCTTCTTCTCACAAGGCAGTGGAGGCTTTAATTTAGTTGGCCTTAGCTTACCTTACTTTTTTAGTAGCCTCTCTCCTCTTCAGGAGCCTGTACAGTAAGTGTGAATTCTGCCACGCACCCGATAGCCCGATTCGGCCAGGCGGTGAAGAGACTGATTGGACCAGTTTTCCGAACAAGGGACCCTATTCGTGCTGTTTTCCCGGGCGACATCGGGGTCTGGGGAATTCTTCAACAAGGGCGCAGGAGCACAGTCCAATCAATTCGACTATCGCCCAACGTTTGCCCAGCTCCAGCTCCAAACATCCTGACACTCCCACTCACATCCCATCTCATACCATCCCATCCTACCTATCCTGTTCAACCCTCGGTTCCACACTCAGAGAGAGCGACAAGGGCACATGAGAAAAATGACGAGTGAAAGCATGTTTCAATGTAAGCATTTCTCTCAATCCCTCTTCTCTTTGCTTCATCCGTCCGTCCTTCTTTTGATTTGTGTTGTGGAAGAAGAGTCAAGTCTGTCTGTCTTGTTGAACTTGTTCCATATATATGCACACTACCTACCTACCTACCTACCTTGTATATATGCGCCTCTTCACATGTGTACTGTATAGAGACACCCTTGTGAAATTGCCAGTCTTTCTTACAGGCGCTGCATCATACCCCAAAAGCGGCATTAAACTGACTTGTTTTCCTTTTTTTTTTTAAACCTCGCAGTCATGAGAGGCAACGGAACAAAGTCTCTGACCATCGTCATCAAGCTTGGTGAGTTTACATTACGGCTTAACACCAAGCTTGACTCATCCCCTACTAACACTCGGCCTTCATCACAGGAACAAGCTCCATTGTCGATGAGAAGACTCACGAACCACTTCTTCCGATTCTGACTCTCATTGTTGATACGGCTGTGAAGCTTCGCAAGGATGGTCACAGGGTGGTCATTGTTTCGTCCGGCGCTATCGGTGTTGGTCTCCGGCGTATGGACGTGGAGAAGCGACCTAAGCATCTCGCACAGCTACAGGTTGGAACCGAATGTCTCTGTTGACCATTTAAAATCAAGTGACTAACGTGAACGTCTACAGGCTCTTGCTGCGATCGGCCAATGCCGCCTCATGAGTCTCTGGGATAGCCTGTTCACCCACCTCAGGCAGCCAATTGCTCAGATCCTCCTTACACGAAACGATATTGCAGACGTGTGTACAGCTCTTCTGTCTTGAATCTTCAACAGTGAACTAAAAATATATGTTCCAGCGAACGAGATACTTTAACGCCCAAAACACCTTCCATGCCCTTTTGGAACAAGGCGTAATTCCCATTGTTAACGAAAACGACACTCTTGCCGTTTCTGAAATCAAGTTTGGCGACAATGATACTCTCTCTGCCATCACTGCCGCTATGATACACGCTGATATGCTGTTCTTGATGACGGATGTTGACTGTCTCTATGACAAGAACCCTAGAACCAACCCAGATGCCAAGCCTATCGAGGTTGTCGAAGACATCGCTGCACTACAGGCTGACGGTAAATTCTATCTTCAACTGCGGGCTCATCTCACGGAAAACTAACTCTCAAGCAGTATCCAGTGCTGGTTCGTCCCTTGGAACAGGAGGCATGAGCACCAAGATTATTGCTGCTAGGCTGGGCACTTCCGCTGGAGTCACGACTGTCATTACGAGGTCTTCTAACCCAGGAAACGTTCTCAACATTGTGCAGTATCTACAGTCAATACAAAAAGGGAACACCCCTCCCAGTCCAGATGAGCGTGCTGAAGGCTTGTCACGATCGGCATCAGCTCTGACGCTCTCCAACTTGAATGGCGCCCCTTGGCCCCCCTTGCACACTCGCTTCATCCCCGCCAACGATCCCATCAGGGACCGTCACTTTTGGCTGCTTCACACTCCTCATCCTCACGGCACCCTCTACATCGACTCTGGCGCTTATAAGGCCCTTGTTGGCAAGGCGGGTCTGCTTCCGGTTGGCGTCATTGATGTCGAGGGTAACTTTGCCCAACAGGAGGTGGTGCGTCTCGTAGCAGTCAAGCGGCGATCAACCCCTGGGCCTGATGGCAAAATGTGGGAGGGCACTCCTGAAGAAGTCGGTCGAGCTCTGGTCAACTATGCCGCCGCTGAGATCGCGCGGATCAAGGGCAAGCAGAGCGTCGAGATTGAGAAGATTCTTGGCTATGCTGATAGTGAGTATGTCGCCCACCGACAGCATGTCGGGTTCTTCAAGAGAGACAGCAGGCCAGTGAGTCCAGCTCGAGAGATAAACGGTGCGGTAATGGAATAGGGAGATAAAGAAAGGGCTTCGAAAATGGGCAAAATGGGGCAAGCGAATACATTGCAACATTTACAGCGCTTTGATGACGATGATATCTACCAATCTATCAAATAACCCAAGCATGATCGACTCGGCCACAATTTTCTCCCCCCGCCCCCTCACTCTCAACGCCAAAGAATGAATGATTAAAATAGCCCCAACGCCAGACGAAGCAAACCATACTGCCCTCTACCCCGTCGCAAACAAGTTGTCTTCGTCACGGAGGTACTCTCCACAGTCGGCCTGTCTGAAACAAGTGACACCGGTAGGATCTAATCTTCGGGCCTCAGCAGTGCTGCGGGCAGTGACCCCAAATCCGAGCGGTGTATCGTTCATGCTGTAGACAACAACTCCCTGGTGTTCGGGGCAGTCCTCTGACCAGCGACCGACATGCGCCTTGACGACGTTGCTACCGTATAGGAAGGGCATAGTTCCGTTTTCCTTGACCCAAATCTTGTAGCGGGCGTGCTCAGCGATGATGGGAAGGGCTGTGATGTGCAGGCGAAACTTGCCAGACTTTGTGAACTTGCCTGTCAAATTGGAAGGTTAGCTAGAGAATAATGCGACATATATCCATGCAAAGACATACCAAGACAAGTTCCTAGAGAGAGAAGCTTATCACGCGCAATAGAGGTAGCCAGGTTGGCGATCGAGAGACGAACGTAAAAGACACGATCGCGAACGAGGCGGAAGACATAGCGATCAGGGTTGGGGGAGTCGTCGAGGGGTGCGATCAGGTTCTTGAGGGAGCCACCGGTGTAATTTGCCAGTTTCTCGAACAGAGTCTGGGTCTCCTTTTCTGTGAGAGGGCGCATTGTATTGTTGGGATATGGTGATTGATGGTGTTGTTGATGTTGTTCAAAGGCGGGATGGCTTGGCTTCGCAAGGGAAAAAAAGTTGTTGGACGGAACTGATAAGGATTCTTATCAGTCGGCGGCTGGAGGTAGAGCGGAGGTTTAAATGGGTACCCTCCCTTGCTACTTAACCTTAGTAGGTGATAGAAAATGACTATGAAGATACCTAAATTTCATGACAGCGTTATTCAAATAGCAAGAGGAAAATATATATAAGCATATGTGAAAAGTCCGTCTCTTCAATAGTAGTCCAGTAGTTAGTCTTGTATTAGTTTCTCTTCAGATAGATATTGAGCAATTCAGGTAGTCAGTCCTATTTACAAAAAAGCAACTTACAACATTACTACTATGTTATAGCTCAGATGAAACAGGTCTAAGACGATTTATACCACAAACAGGTAGGATATATACACTAAAATAGTAGTATGAAGACTGAAAGTAAACCCACAGATTTAATTATAGTCCTATTGGTTTATTTACTCCTCGGCCAGCGCTTCTCAGACTAAACGTCAGCTGAATCCCCGGAACGATTTATCATTGCGGAAAGAGATTTACGGCGCCTGGTCAGGGGCCCATGGAGCGCATTCGAGTCGAAGAAAGAAAATGAAGACTTGTTGTTTCCATACAAGTTAGCACCCGATCAGATATTCATCAACCAGTATGTCTCATAGTCTCCCGACCAAAATGTTGCTTAGTGTCTTGCCGATACTTGTCGCAAAGGGCTTGCCTAAGAGTCTTGAAATTCTGTTTAGCACAGTAATACAGTGTTCTTCGATTCATCTCTATCCAAATTTTTGGAGTTTCCGTGAGCTCGAGTTCAGCGGTGACCAGTCTTATGAGGTCTGCGTTGACAGTATGAATGATGTCTCTTAATTCCGAGATGGATTCTTGACCAAGGATAGACAGTTTCAGACCCGCAAAATCTTGTATAACATCGATCTCCTTGCTCCAATCAAGACGGTGAGATATCAAGTACTTAATGGCCCGGTCTTCAATGTTATAGAGGTTCATGAGATCCTCTTGGGTCAAAGATCCATGGGATAAGAGGGTATAATCGTTTGTAATGTCTCCCCACATATTCAGCTTTGGTAAGCTTCTGAAGGCAATATTTCTCAAGATAGGCTTTGTGCCTTCAAGAGACCTGGGGTTTACATTGACTCTGAATGTGTGCCATGCCATGCGCCAAGCTAGGTAACCCTTCTGAAGCTCATCATATCCATGTTTCGAGGTTTGCTCAAACACTAGACCCACAATGAGGCAGGGTGGACAGGTTGAGAATACGTTCATAAAGTTCCGCAGGCATTCATGCTTTACATGTCGTATTCGGCCTTCAGTAATGGCATGGTATGACTGGCTTTTAGATGTGCCCAGATCAGTGTTGTCTGGTCTTTTAGACACATCTTTGACTTTTGTCGTTGGATCTGTTAGATCGTCTATGCCAACCTGAGATGAGTGCTCATCCAGATACCGTAGCATGCAAGGTTTGCAGCTGACGCTGTAGCACTCGTGGGTATTTAGACACTGATTATGGACTTCGGAAGTCCAAGATCGCAGGCGAGCACCGATAGCATGAACCTCAAATTGTTGCATGCGAGCTTTGTTGTCTTTCAAGCTCTGGAATAGATTGTGTCTATCCTCGTAGAAGCCGACATCTCTGATAAACGACAGCCACTGGGGCAGGGACCTGGTCCGGAGGAGCTCGGAGGCGCTGGGAGAGAAAGACGAACACGGAACTCCTGTGATTGCAGTGACAGGCCAACGGACGGAAGATGTCGACGAGGAAGGGTGATCTGAAGAAGCAAGGTTCCAGTAAATGGTAGTGAGTACCATCTTGTCTCCGTGTGCTTCGATCTTGTATTGTATATATAATCGGAGAAGATACTTGATGAATGAATATAGCTTTGATGATAGAGTGTGCCGGTAAATGTCGGGCGAAGGATGTAGTGAGGAGGGGATTTGTGAACTGGTTCCGTGGCGTGTAAGTCTATCAGTGGCCGGCTTGTCCTTGGCTAGGGTTGTGTGAAGCTGTGGTGGTCATAAATTTGATATGAAGGAGGCAATACTCGATGGTTGTCTGATGAGTGATGCTCGCAGACGATCACTAGTTACAAAGACAGCAGACTGCTTGGCGTAAGATGAATCACAGAGCTGGATGTGCGTGTCATGATAGATGTTACCAGGTGTTTTCCCCCAATTTTAAGTTAGTTATACTTCAGATGTTTACGTGTGCTGCTTGATAGGTCAGTTCTTCCCATTGTAAATCGTAATCAAGGCAGTGGTGGCATTAGGATTTGGACATCCTTTATTAGTCTGAGTTGAGATAACAAAGTAGCTTGAGAAACTCCAGCGTATCACGGAAGACTCGACTAATCATATAACTTTCACTTGTTCCGTCCAATTCTCATTCACGGTTCAGTATCTGAGATTACTGGAACATATATACTCAGTAAGATTATGGTAATTATATCTCTATTTGAGGCTTGTATATACTGACAAGACTCCAGCTGCTCAACATAGAGAACTGTCTTTGGAATCACTGAACATATTACTTTGTAGGGAGGTAGGGATAGTGTTGGGGTTGTGACTGCTAACGTGATTGGTCTGCTAGTAGCCAAACCCCAATGGGATTGGCATCGGATCTATGGATGTCTGATTGATAAAGCGAAGTGCAACTAAACAGGTACCTAAGGTAACCTGCTAACCTGTACGGAGTACGTGTACGAAATCTTGGTTAGGCACCCGTAAGAGTGTTGTCAACATATATATACAGAAACAAAATATAGGCTTAGGGTAGAAAACTTCGAGATGAACGAAATAAACAAGTCTGGAGCTGGAAGAATGACAAAGATTTTATGTCTTTTATTCAATTGGACATCTACTCTGTCTGAACCTTGAGTACCTAAGGTATGTGCTAAACTTCAGGGACCTGGCAGGAGGTACCTTGTCCTAGTCCCTACCCCATCTACCGTACCCCACCATTGAATAACATAGTAGCTTCCAATCCGTAACTCAGCTAGCTCTTGATTCTGACATCTTCACCTCCGTCCTCTCAATAGTGGAAACCTCAAAACACACACCCAAAAAGATGCAGCGCAACCATATCTCAGATCCGAACGAACCGTTCCCTAAGCCACAGGCTCTCGCCTCCGCCACAACGACACACTCGCAAAGCAGATTCCGCATCTCGACCCGCAAGCTACCCATCTCCAAAGCCGGTACCATCGATGCACTCACCGAAAAGATTGGCATTCCGATGCCGGAGATGATATTTGGCGAAAACCTCGTCGGAATTGAGCATGTGCCCTCAGGCTGGTCCCTGAATTTCAACACTCCAGATGCGCTTGACGCCGTTGACAAGACAGATCGCCACATGCTCAAGGTTGCATATGCCCGAGACTGGGAGAGCACCCGAGAAGGCACCACACAGGGTATAAAGGAAGTTGTGAAGCCTTATGACTGGAGCTACTCGACGACATATACTGGTAGCATCGAAGCCTCGGCTTTGCAGTTTACGCCTACCGACAAAGTGATCCCTATTGAGCTCCTGAAGCGTCGAGACCCCATCCTGTTCTTTGACGAAGTTATGCTGTACGAGAGTGAGCTGGACGACAACGGCATATCCATCTTTAGCGTCAAAGTCCGCGTGCACGAGAAGCGCATGCTTTTGCTGTGTCGGTTGTTCATGCGCCTGGATAATGTTGTCCTGCGGATACGTGACACCAGGGTCTATGCCGATTTTGAGACTGATGAGGTTATTCGCGAATACTCGGCGCAAGAAGAGACCTACGAGAACGTCAAGAGGGTGAGTGGATTTATGGAAATGGTTTAACCTCAGTCTTCCATCATGCAATACTGACTTCGGCGCTGCAGAAACTTCTCATGTCTGGAAGACTCCCAGACGACATTACAATCGCACTGAGAGATCCCAACGTCCTAGCTCCACTACTGCCGCTTGTAGACCATCGGGCAGAAGCTCTCAACCCAAGTGCATGAGAACAGATCAGGACAGGAGAAGACGAACACCAAGTAACAGCGTTTCTGGAGTTGAGGCATATCACACATTACACAATGTGTAAGGAGCGGGATGAAGCTCGCAAATCAATGATTTAGTTGTCTGATTACAATAAGCCATCAGAGTCCTCTTTGGACGCCCGCCGCAGACCACTTCACCTTTTGACCCGACTATGAGATGGGATCCATTCTTGCCCTCTCCAATGTACAATGCAATGTGAGCCCGAAACAGACATCATTCAGAAACCCTCATAAAATACCCTGGCCTAGCATACTCCCTTTGTGTAACTCCCAAGGTTTTGCTCGAAAATAGTTGCTCCAACCCGCCAAACACCTCGGCCCTTTCCCTTGCATATTACCTAGCGCCTTCATCTCATTGTTTGTGCTTCGCTTCGTTTGTGCTTCATCGCGCAAGTGGAGACGAACTCTGCGTAACCTCTTCAAAGTCAAGTTCCCACCGGTCAACCTCTTTGAACTTCCTTGCTGCTTGCTTGAGCTCATCAGCTGATGGAGTGCTTGCATTCTCACCACTTCCGTTCTCAAAAGTATCGTCTGGGAGTGGCTGGAAACGGCTGGCTTCGTGCTCATCCTCGTCTTCATCGCTACCAGCATCATTTTCATTCTCCTTGTCCGATGACCGACGCGAGTAAGTCTGTGCATTGCGACCCGTTTGCTTGTCAGAGGTTGGCTGTCTGGGCTTGAGAGCCTGCGTTGGGCGCCCGCCTCGTGAGCCTGGTCGCCTTGCGCCTCCGCGGCTGGTCGATCGTCCGCCTCGTCTTCGGCGCGCAGCCCGGCTGTCAAGATATGATAGCTCATCCTCGTCCTCCCCGATACCGGATGTGTCATGCTCCTCGTCGCTTTCCAGTCCTAGTGGGTCCCGCTGCTTCTTGTAATGGCGCTTCGGAAGTAGATTTGTCAAGTCGGCAGTTGTTATCTTTGGTGATGGTTGCTGACGTCGAGTTGTAGCCCGGCCCCGGGACTTCGATGCCTCTGCATGATTGGGAGAGTGTGTCAGAGAAGGAGGTGACGAGACATCTGAAAAGTTATCAGCGCGGATAGGTGTTGTGGTGGAAGGCCTTCGGCGCCGCTTAGCCAAGGTATGAATATCAGGCCAGTTCACGTCTTCTGAATCACTACTGGCAGGTAGAGCCATGAGTTCCTCGTTATTGATGGGAGTCACAGGCCTGTCCAGAAGTACCGGAGATGGTCCTAGGGGAGAATCGAGATCTGACAGTGAGGAATCGCTCGCATCATCAGAAATCACCTGGGGTGCAGGTCCCGCTTCTTCCTCTGATTCCTCGCCCGCGTCTCTCTCAATTCGCGACATCTTATCAGGCCGAT
Organism: Fusarium agapanthi; assembly: GCA_001654545.1. Taxonomy (NCBI): domain Eukaryota; kingdom Fungi; phylum Ascomycota; class Sordariomycetes; order Hypocreales; family Nectriaceae; genus Fusarium; species Fusarium agapanthi. Next base: position 15,617 of record LTDI01000976.1, read on the forward strand.
CACTACTTGGTAACGCATCTTCACTCTTTCTTTTCCTGTGCTTCGGTCCTGCAGAGACTTCTGGAGAGGCAGGAACCTCGATCTCCAGCTCGGTCTCGGGCTTTGTCCGCCGTCGGTTGTTGAGAGGTGTCGACTCGGCTTCAGGCATAAAATCGTCCTCGTCCTCGCTCGCTGAATCCGGTTCCTGTCCTGCGGCATTTTCTTCCGGTCGAGGCTTTCGTGCAGTTCCCAAAATGCTCGGCTCTCGTGCGCGTCGCTTGAAGGCACCAAAGTGAAGTGTCGAGCTGATACTGGGTGTGTTGCCGTCGCGGCTACTGGGCCTAATGGGAGGGTCGTTGCGCCCAATAATGCTGGATTGGCGTGGTCTGCGCCTGAAGTTGCTCAAGTTGAGAGAGGATGCATCAGCTGAGCGCAGTCCTGGTCGGGTATCGTCGTCCTCGAGCCCAAAATTATCATCGAGATCGCCAAACACGCTATCCGCTAAATCTAGTCCAGTTGTGTCCCTTCTTCGAGTCGGTGTAGCTGTCACTCGTCGTCCATCTTCAACTGAGCTTCCGGAATCTCCATCCTCAACATTGTTACTGGCTGTGGAAGTAGGATCCTCGTTGGCTAGCTTGTCTAGCGCTGCGTCGCGACGCCGATTCGCCGCGAGAACATCTTGCTCGTTGATGGCATTTGAATAAGCACCTGAAGATCGCGTCGTCCTCCTACGGCCACTCTCAGAAGACTGAGTCGGTCGAGGAACTTGGTTGTCACTTGCATCGGGTGAAGGTGATCGTGCATGAGACTTGGCAGATTGTGCGGGTGCACGACGCGCACGTTTAGCTCGAGTCATCGAGGTAACAGATCTGGAATATGTGTCGCAAGGAGGTAGCTTATAGAACTGATAATGGAGATACTCTTTGCGACTTTGGAGAAGAGCTTCTCGAGACAAATTCCGGGGGTCGGGTTTTGGGTGGGATGAGAATATGCGAATGACCAACCTATGATGATATTGTGCGAATGGGGAAGAGAAACACGCCAAAGAAACGCGACGCGACATCGACGGTACGTACCTAGCGGGATTGGTTTTACCTTGCCTTATAATTACCTAGTAGCTACAGGTTCGATAGCCCACCAAACACCATGCGCTTTGACCCCACAGAAGCTAGACCCGCTTACCTCTTAAATTGAACTGCATTACTCCGTACGTAGTAACTATTCAGATTATATACGACAAATTTGAGATTTTCATGCATCTTATTAGGTAGGCACATAAATCATAAAATGATTAGATATTGTACACTTCCCCTATGGAGATATTCATAAAAATCTTTACCCATCTATGCAGATGCACTCAATCCAACCTCATGACCTTATAATCTTACATACATCCAATTACCATTCATTGTACATGACGCATAAAACGAAACAGCATAGCGATATTTAAATCAGTGCCTGTCCTCTGAACATGCTGTTCTTGACCTCTGCGACAACATCCTTTCTATCGTCGTTACCAACAAGTACGATGCCACGACCACGTCGACCCATTCGTCCGGCACGACCAAGTCGGTGGATAAAGTCAATGGTTGTGTGAGGGACATCGTATAGAATCACATGACGGACTGCAAGGGTATCAATACCCCTTGAGGCCAGGTCTGTGACGACCAGGACCCTCACGTTGGCCAGTGATCGAGTCTTGGAGGCAATTGACGGGGTTGGGATTCTAAGAGGCGCGGGAGAAGTAAAAGTCTCCAAAACTTCGCCATGGCGCTTCTCAGGCGTATCTCTGTGGAGAGCCTCGGCATTGATTCCCTTCTCTCTGAGGTAGTTCGCCAATTCCTCGGTCTTTTCCCTCTCGTTGACGAAAACCATTATGCGGCGAACATCAACCTCGCCCTTTACTGGTCCCTCGTGACTGGCAGACTCACGGCCAATGGAGTAGATAGCATCGGCACAGGCGAGATCCTTCCTGTTGCGGTAGGGTTCTCTGGAAACGTCAACGACGCCTAACTGGACACGTCGGGGGATAGCGTGGAGGTTGGGCGTGGTGATTCGGACCATCTTGGGGTAGTTGGTGGCGAGGAAGTTGTTGAGTTTGCGGGGAATCGTGGCTGAACAGCAGACGAACTGTTTCATGGAGGGTAGCGCCCGTTCGACAATACTGGTGGTGACTGGAGCAAAACTTCGGTCGAAAAGAGAGTCTGCCTCGTCGACGATTAGATGAGATACGCGGGAGAGGATATTGGGATCTGAATCGGCAATCGATGCGAGAAGATGAGGCGTTGAGACGATGACATCGACTCCCCTAGGTCCGTAGAGGTTACGCTGAATCTGCTGGGGTTTCAGATCCGAAGAGAGGAGTTCTGTTTTGAACTTGGCCACGTGTGACAGAGCTTTGGATACTTTTGTGACCTGGTGCGCGAGCTCCGCTGTGGGCACAAGGACGACAACCTTGGGGCGAGCCATGGTAGGATGCGGCTCGTCAAATGGCTTGCCCTTGGAATTGCCCTCCAATTGTCGTTGCTTCTCGAGTTCCCATCGTTCACGGTAGGCTTTTAGCTCAGGGTCCTCTGCTTCGGCAGTCTTGAGAGCATCGATAGCCGGCAACAGATAGGCCAAAGTCTTCCCGGAACCAGTTTCTGCCGCTAATAAGAATGACCTCATCTCTTCTGTTGGTCTTTTCAAGTCGTCTGGGCTTCTTTGTCCCAGCAAAGCTGGTATCGCTAGTCGCTGCACAGGGGTTGGCTTGATATCTGTCATGCCCTTAAAGAGCTCTTCGTTGACGGCGACTTGAAGGGTGGGGACGAGATCAAAGTTGTCGAACGTTTCGTAGTCGGTCATGCTTTCTTTCATCACTGTTCGCTTTCCGTACGAGACTGTAGCCAGAGCTCTCTGCATCTTGAGCGCCTTTCGGTCGTCTCCGTCTCTTGGCCCTCCTCTCCTGTATTCCCTCTCTCTTGTCTTTCCTCCATTGCCATCTTTTCCTCCTGTCGCGCGATGCGGACCGGCTCTCCGGGCAGGATCAATATTGGCATATTTCTTATTCATTCCTCCAAAAGGACCTGGGGCTTCACGCCGTTGGTGCCGGTCATCGCGAGACGGAGGTGGTCGATCAACTCGATCTGAGAGAACCATGCGCGAGGGGCGAGGCTTGAAATGTTGCGAAGCCAGGCGTTGGCTAATGCATGTTTGTAGGGATGAATGTGCAACTGTAGACGGCCTAGATGAACGAATACAAACCGAGCAAACCGAACTCGTTGCTATGCGCTGCATAATTACCGGGTTTCATGCGATGAAAATAACTGTGTTGCAGAAATATTCTTGGTGATAATATGACACTCATCAATGGTGGAGTTTTTTCTTCTTCTGTTGAAGTCGGGCCTCGGAGTCTTTTTCGCCGATGCAGACGAACACCCAAGACACCGTGTATCTACCCCACATGCCCCCTGGAAGGTTCAGGTAGCTCACCTCATATTACATCCAATATACCACTCCAAAACAGACAGCAACTGTTTCCTTTTCCGCTTCTGGAACTGAGCAGATGCCGCTTTAACCTGAGCTCTCCCGAGCCGGCTGAGCCAAACAGAGAGCCTGTGGTGAGCCAGGCTAAGCTTGCCTGAGCAAAGGGCCTACAGCCCCTTTTTCTCTTTTGAAGGAATCAAGCCTTTACACATTCGTCTCCGCCGATGTACGGAACGGCGCATACCTAATTCGTCACCTTGATACATTTTCGTATATGTCTAGTACAGTAGCACAGGACACGCTATTCACTAAGTCTCAAATGGCCCCTATAAACTAGACCATCCCACCTTAGATGGACCCTTGAGCTGGGGGCGCAAGCTATCTGACTTCAGAGTTATCAAATAGCGGCGCACTTCAGCACCAGTGACACAGGGCAAGAAGAAGCGCAAGAGAGTACATCATCGACCCATACCACAGCTTGCATGCGAGCTAGACGAATTCAATCAATTTTCGGAGACTCTTGCGGCCAATGAAGAAGCAATCTTCTCCGAACTTGCCGGGACTTCTGGCCTCGATGGCAAGGAACATGCCGAAACGCAATCGTTTGCAGAGGACGAAATATTAGATGATCTGGAAGATGAGTGGCTGAAGTTACAAACTGAGACGTTGGATCAGTTAATAATCGGATTGGAAGAAGCTTGCGGACCATTACCTAGCATGGATTCAAGTAAGATTTACCTGCACCTTTTCACAAGTCTTTCGACCTGGAAACTTTTCTCCCAAGGTTCACGTTACAAGACATAAATAATGAGTTTAACTAAATCTAAATATTCAATAGTCCCCGATGTGCATCTCGACAGCATCCAGAGACATGACATTTGGTATTCGTCACTTCTCGACGGGTTATTCAACGCAGCAATGACTACCTCGATCAGCTCAGTCGGAGATTCACCTTTTACCCAACACATGCTCCGTTGGCTTAAAGTCAACTCTTCTATACAAGTGCGAAATGCCTTGATTGATTTCCTTCTGTACCCGCTTATCCGGCCTTACAGAACCCGCGCTGCTCTTGGACAAACCAAAACCCAGCGTTTTTTCAGCATCCTCGAGATGTTCTCACTAAGTTCAGATGGGGGTCGCATCCCAAACGTGTTCAGCACATAGCTCATTTGTGGACATCAGGCCAACAGCACTATGAAAGAAAACTTGGTCTACGTTAGACAAAGTAGTGGAATACTGGCAGATGTTCACGGTGCTATCGGGGCACGTCAGAGATCGAAACAACATCACAAGGAAACCGTAAAATTAAAAGATGCTTCACGGGTCGGAAACACTACGCAAGCTGCCACATCCCACACCAAGAAACAGCGGACTTTATGGGCTCACGAATGTTTGGCGAGCCCAGACATCGTCGCGAGTAGCTTTGCATTACTCTCTATATTTCCTTTTCCTACTTCAATGTCGGGTATCCAAAACATCCACCACCGCTTCCTACCATCAGTTGCCGAAACTCTTGATGTGTTATTCCTGAAGTCACTAGGATCAAAGGATGCTTCTGCACCCACCATTCAAGAATACCAGCTCCAGTCTGGACTATCGCTAAGGTCGCCACAACCACCACAATGGGAACTCAAGGGCTCGTAATGTGCTTAAGAGCGAGGTGAGAATTCGAACCCTGTATCGAACCTTGTCTCGTGTCCCCGGCTCTGGCTTCCTTTCCTTTCCTTTCCTTTCCTTTCCTTTCCTTTAGGGCCAGCAATTGGAGATGTATTTGGCATCAATCAACTAAATACATTCAAAGAACATGCTGAACGAAATCAGCTTATCCGCGCCCCAATGGACGAGAATGATTTATTTTATCATATACCAGTCCTTGAGAATGGTTGTTATACTGCTCTTCAAGTTGGCCAGTTATTCAAGCATAGAGAGACCCTGACGCTTGGCCTATCTACTGAATTCATGAGCCACTTCCTTCCCCGAAATCTACCGAGCCTCCTCCAGAGAGGCGTTTGATATCAAATCACAGGTAAGCAGTGCCATGAACTATTTTAATAGTATATACTGATTCCCAGGGATTAGAGTGTGTCCCGGACTGTTTCAATATTAGGACTAACAGAATTAGCGCCTATCTTTTTGACCGAACAAAGGCTGTGGTGCTACATCACGCGCAAGCAATTTTCAGCCAAACAAATCAGCATGTCTACACCAGTAATGACCTGGCCATTGCTAGGGGAACTGTGGCATCGAGTCCAGAGTCAACTCTTGGCAGACGGTATTCCCCAACGTCAAATTCTACCGAGCGGTTTATATCAACTCAATATGATGTGGCACCACCACGTCAGGCGACTTGTCTTAGATAACCAGCATCCAACGTCGCTGCCTCTATGGACGTTATGATCCTGTGTGTGACGATGGCCAAGCAATGCGGATAAGGCAAAGGCTTCCCACTACCTTTTTACCACAACAAACCAATCAGAGTGGTAAACATGGAGTCCCGGTTTGAAGTAGGTCCAGTGGAAGACAATAGCTGGCTTTCCGACATAAGCCGTTACGATGCATTAGCTACTACGGTCCCCATAGTCACTTGGTCAGCAGATGACAATTGCAAGCCTTTACTCGTCGATCTCAGTCTTACTGGACAAGCTTTAGTTGCACAGCACCGGCCCTCTAGTCTTCGCGTACTATCTTGTACAATGAGGAGACTCCACCAGGAGATATTCAACGAGAATTCAACCACAGAGTCCGAGACTACTGCCTCTGATGATGATTTCTGGAGAAATCTTTTGATTGGGTGGTTAGACAGTTCATGGCCTATTGAAGATATCACGATGCTACAGCACCGGTATGGCTGGGTGCTGGAGCTCATCAGACATGGAACACTTCCTCTAAAGGCGCAAATTGCTAAAGACACCCTTCGAGAGGTTCTGCATAATTTCTTGGCCTGCTCCAAACATCCTTATAGCTATGATGGCGAGCAGGGCACTGATGGGCTGTTCAACCCGGACTTATGTTCAGACTGGGTCCGGAAATTCTTGATCGCCCAGGGCGTCCTGCCAGAAGTTGAAAGTATGATTCAGTCTCGCCTCGGAGATTTTGGTATTGAAGGATTTTGTACGACTTGTGGGCTTCTGATCGCGCATCTGTGGGAAGAGTCCATGCACTCTAAACTATCACAGAATTCTCTATACGAGCACATAACTTCCTTGCAAACACTCCCCTCGCTGCCAGCAGAAGGATCAATACAGCCCCCGACTCCTCAACTCACATTTTCGGGATACACTACCAGGGAGAGGATAAAAGACAGTATCCAACCAGATGAGCCTAGCAATGATGTATCAACTGACGGCAGAGTCCGAGAGTTGGGGCAGTGTAGAAAGAAAGTTGAACGAGGAATTTGGCACGAATCGAAGCTTCATGGCACTCCAACAACGAGCGACGAAATGCAACTGGAGCATGGCTAAGCTGCAAGCTCGCCCATCTTGGACCATGGTAGAAGAAGCATATCTCGTCACTCTCAGCATTAAAAAACTTAGTTGGAAATCCAGGGCTGATTTATTTCAGAAAAGGTTTGGTACCCAGCGAAGCCAAAGTGCCCTGAAGACAAGGTTGGCTGCTCTAGGCCTTACCAACCCGCTGCGCCTCGAACAGTATTGGACAGCAGAGGAGACGGAGTTTCTGAACATCCTCATGTCGTCTCAATATACGAGCGTCCACATCCGCGAAAGATTTTGGAACAGATTCGGACACCAGCGCACTAGAGACATGATTGGCACAAAATAAGCCATATGAGACTGGACCAGGAGCTCGTTGCCGCCCACAGAACCTAAGCGGTGGTCTAATGCTGAGATGGAATTTCCCGCAGACTGGAAAGGTCCAGTTGTGGACAGCATTGTTGCGTTTAATGCCGCGTTTGACACTTCTCGAACTAGAAGAGCTATAGAGAAAAGGTTTTATCGCGCGAGAAAAACAAAGCGCACTAGGAGCTTGGGACAGACAGGAGACTGAAATAAGAGGATGGAGGATGGCGCGGGGGGGGTTGAAGCAGGCGGTGTAGTCTTCTTCTGAGTTACGGTACAGCTCAGAATCTTCTCAGGCAGGCGATTGCGGACACCGTCAACCACGCTCATGGACCCGAAGCATGCGATTGTAGGCACGGGATTTAGTTAGAGAGGGCAGTATCAAGAAATGAATTATAAATAGCTAATGGAATTCGGTGGCATGTATTTCTACCACTGGTGGTTGGTGTAATGAAGTAGCACCAATGGGGGTCACGTTACTCAATTTGATCAGAGTTACTACGAAAGCGTGTAAATTGAGCCTTCAGTTGAAGCCTCTTCCAGATCCGATTTGGGACCTTCTGCGGGCCTTTGCCTTCATTACGTGCCCTTACGATCAAAGCAGCTCTAGGGATCACACTTCAGAGGGGATACCCAACGCGCCCACGAATGGGGCTACAAAGGGGATTACGAAGATCTCGAGGGATCGTAGAGGGCATCCGGAAGGGGATCCGAAAGGGGCTTCAAAGGGACCGAATTACACACTTTTCGCAGCTGTAATTGCATTAAGTCATGCGGCTTTTATTCGTCGTGCTTAAAAAATTTTGCGGAATCTCCACCAACGATCCCTTCCATCTCCAAGACTCGATGAAATTTTGCGCACCCATCAAGGTAACAAGTCTCCTTTATGACTTCATACCAGGGGTTCACCATGCTGGATCTTGGCCGCGCCGTACTTCTCTAGACGAATTGCCTGGATGGCAATGAAGCCACTGGTATCCTCTGGGCTGAATCCCTCAAGGGTATCCATACTCGCCTGTTCCTCGCTATAGAGGTTACTTCCAGGCGCAGAGCGGGAAAGGACATGGGCTGCGCCCTTATAGACCATCATGTTAACTGTGCCATTAACATGCTTCTGGCTGAATCCAATACTGTGCTCAAGAAGCTCCCTCTCTGGGCTAAAGTAAAAGCCTTGGACATATTAGAGACATTCAAGGGATGAATTAAATAAAACATACCATTGTATAGGCATTGCGACCACTGGTTTCCAATCCAGGCCATAATTGACCGAACCCGAGAGTCAACAGTCATACCTTCAAGATCGATGTGCTTTGTGAACGTCAGTAATTGTTACTTAGAAAATGAATCGCGCTTACCGCTAGCCTGAGGACAGTGTGAGCTGGGGCATCATAGCACCCTCGAGATTTTAATCCAATGAAGCTTGTGATGGTCAGTTAAAGCCTTCAAGGACGGGGTCTTGAGAGATATCTAACCGAGACTCCACGATATCTACCCTCCCAACACCATGGCGGCCAGCAATTTCATTAAGAGCCTTGAAGAGCTTGAGCCCTCCAGTGATAGTCTCGCCACCCTCTACCTCGAGCTTGACTGGGATGCCTTCCTTGAACTCGATAGAGAACTTGGCAGGGATATCGGGGGCTGTGAGAGGATCTGTAGCACCAATCAGCCAACGGCTACTGTAGGCAGTAGGCCATAACGTATTGTAACATACCAACGGACTTGATCCATACATCCTCGGGCGCAGGCACATCGGGCTTCTCAAGAATTCCACTTTCCGAGCTACAGTGAGCCAAGTTATCTAATTCACAGTCAGATAAGGGTCGGATACATCAAGAATTCATCATTGCGTCAGCCACTCGGCAGTCAATGAGTAATTTGAAGCGGCCAACTATCCAACCCCCCGGAAAACATCGAACAAGGACATATTTGCGACTCACCGTCTTGAGACCAAGGAGCCTTGGGGGTAGACGAGACAGGGATGTTATTCTCAGCAGCAAATTTCAGAAGGTCTTGTCGACCTCTAGTATCATGTCAGTCCTGCCGAAAGGAGGTAATGGCTAAGCTTACTGGAAGCGCTTAAAGAACTCAGGCATCCTCCAAGGAGCGATGATTTCGAGGCTCTGGTTTGTGTTTTAGTCTTCATGGTATGAACATCAGGACAGGGTACTAACAGGGTCAAGTGCTCGCCAAGCTAACTCGAATCTCACTTGATCATTTCCCTTGCCTGTACAACCGTGGCTCAAAGTCTTGCAGGAATACTTATGAGCCACACGAACGAGCGCGCGAGCCAGCACTGGCCTGGCAAGACTGGTTCCAAGAAGATATCTAGTAGCCTTAGCTGTAGCCCAAAGAGAATAGGCCGGGTCGGATGGCGAATCGAGGTCAAGACATTGCAGCAGAGCTACAGGCCAGGAGATTTGACCTGCCCAAGCTTATAAGAATGAACTCACCGGTCTTCGTAGATGGCGTTGCATTGGATGCTGCGGAAGATGACCTCAGAGAATTCCTCCTGTAGGTCTTCGATAATCATACGCTCAGCACCCAGAGCCAGAGCCTTTTTCTCGACCGCAGCGAAATCTTCGGCTTGGCCAACGTTACCGAGGAAGCACTCAACAGTCAGCAGCGAGGTCGGGGTCGATTAGAGCAGGGACGAGCATACGACAACGGAATATCCCTACAGAAAAAAAAAAGCGTTAGCTAAAGTAACATTGAGTATGTATGTGTCTCTCCCTCCTTTGCTTGCCGCCATTGCCCCATGATGGTGGCATTGGTCAGAGGATGGTTTCGTGCAAGCCCGGAACCAGGCCCCTCGGCGACAGCGCTGCTAAGAGCGGAAAGGAAACGATTGAGAGGGACTTCGACATACCTCAAGTACTAAATATTTTAGGATGGTACTCGTATCCAAGCCTGTGCTATATCAGCTACTGCACTCTACAATACTCCACAAACCCCTTCATAGGACGTCAGTGTGGAGGGGCAGCTGTATCGTACCTCCAGAGTAGGCGCTGTCCATGGTCAGCTTGGAGTTAGCACAGAGGCACGAAATTACTTACAGGCAGACTCGCTTTTCGGCGGACATGGTGATTGGAATTGAGAATGTGTTATGGCAAAGGTGGAAAGACGGTATAATAGGAAGTGTTTTTTGTTGTTGTTTTCCTTTCCAGCGTAAGTGGGGTAGAACAGATACTTATACAACCGTCTGTGGCTTGAAACTTTATATATACCTACCTACGCTCATGACTCAGCTTGCACACCGACATCGGAAGTTAGCCCTGGGCAAACGTCAACAGGACACCAGCCCGTACAAACTCCGAGGACTACCTGAGGAGCCCCCAGGTCTATTATATAGAAGCTCTTCTGGCCTGACTATTGGTCTAACAATTATACTGTCAGATAGCACGACCAGATAGGAACTTTGGTACGGTGAAATTGTATGATTAATTGATGTGTGACTTGTATCCTCCTTTGTTGTGTGGGAGGAGGGTGCGACAACCCCCTATTCCGGCGATGCTTTCATGCCTGAGGCATCATAGGGGTTATCCCAGTTATCTTTCCTGACCCTCTAGGGTAGCCCTTTATCTGACATACCCTCACCTTGGGTAAGTATTTATTGCAGATATCACAACAAGGCGGTATACTTAACGTCCAACACTTAACATGCTCGATCCTTGGCTATTCTGGCATATCAAAGCCTTCACTATTAGCTTTTCAACTGCAGATCAATCTTAGCCGCGGAGGATTAGCAAGTCAGGGGCAGAATGTCAAGGCACTGACCACAGGGCGTGTTCGATCCCATTTCCGGGAACCTCGCTTTATGGAGGGTACGATTTCTGGGAATCGTCAAGAATGTGCATATAGTTATGGGTCAGGGTGAACAGAAGCTGAGGCTGGGTGAGCAGAGCTGAGCTGAAACTTAGCCGATCCTGAGCACCACTGAATGTACCCTGAGCAAATGCGGCAATGCCCTACACAAGCAGATAGTCATGAGAGTGTCTGGTTTGGGGTGTTATTACGGATACAATACGATAACATTTAATAAAAGTACATGATGAATCGTACTTATCGGTTTAGTATTGGCATTGACAAAATAAACATGCTTCCTACTGGCTCCTAGGGCTTGTATAGGTTTCTACTGTCCATTGCTCACAGCCATGTTTTGTTATCAATCCTCCTCGGTTCGTACACGTACAGTTACTGTTTATCCCTGCATCGTCGATGTCCTTCCTATCCATTACTATGAAAACTACCCAATCTAGCCCAAAGCCAGAATCAACGCTAGAAGGTGACTACTCCTAGTGGTCGGCCGCCTGCCACCACCCTATCCCAATGGCGACAGCGAGGGCTCCCGTTGTAACGATTCTGAGGCATCATTGTTAAGAAGCATTCTCTTCGACATGTCAAGTAGGTACTCACAAGGGCACAACACTGCCGCGCGGCGGTGCTCGAGAAGGATCCCCTGAAGTCGCCGTTTTCTTGATGCCTTTGCCGATAATTGAATCTGCTGTTGGTTGTGGCTCTTTTGAGGATTGAACTGCTTCGGACTCGGGGATTCTGGAAGATTCGTTTTGCACAGATTTACCGATCGCTGGTGTGTCGTTAGATGGGCTGTCGATCGCTTGGGAGATTGCAGCCGTGGTGGCGCTGGAGGCCTTATCGTGTTGGGTGTTCTGGGCCTCATAACTTTCAACTTGAGATGCTGACTCGCCATTGGTCTTCGTACTGGGTTTTACCTCTGGGGTCTTCATTACGACAGCTTCGTCTTCCTCACTTGGGGGTGACTTTTGCCCGACTGGCTTGCTCTTGGAGTTGGGATTCGGTAGAGATACAACGGCAGGGCCTGCGGATTGCTTACTTGTAGCAGGCTTGGGCTCCTCTTCGATTGAGCCTAGAGATACTAAGGAACGAGTTCGCCCGAAACTATGAGAAGGTCTGCTGTCTCGTCTCCTAGTGACGGTAGGACTCAAAGACGCAGGTGATAGACACAAGTCATCGTTAGAATCCAGACTAGCCCTTCTAGATGAGATTACACGAGGTGACAGAGGAATGTCCTCGAGATGGGTCTGGTCTTCTCCAAGGTGAGTCTGAATGGTCCGAATGGCATCAAGGATCGAGCCGCGATCGGAAGGGAAGGTCTCGAGTGTAGGGTCGTTGACGTCAATGTCGAAAGATTCGCCGTGCTTCGATTTGGCTCTTGAAATTTGACCTGCGCTATTGACTGCGATCGGAGCTGAGTCTGGCTCTTCTCCAACATCATAAGCACCAAGACACTCGTGTGCAAACAGTGGCGTTTTCATTTCCTCGGAGTCCTCCTTCACATCGTTTCCGAGCGTTTCGTGCGCCAAAAGAGGTGCCTTGAAGGCCTCTACTTCGGCTTCCTCCTTGGACTCATCGCCCAGAGTCTCATGCGCCAACAATGGTATCTCGTTGTCATCGGTTTCTTCTTCAACATCTTTACCTGGCGACTCGTGGGAAAATAATGGAATCTTGAAATCTCCCGCGTTCTCGCCGACGGATTCTACTTCTGTAGATGTCGAGGGGAGCTGACTGGCAGGGTTCAAACTGATTGCTGGTGTATCGACGCCGGCTGGTGCGATCTGCTCTTCAGCTGGCTTTTCAGGTGCACGTATAACATTGTTCTGATTCCCGGAATCATCGGTTGCTTTGGAACAAAATATCAGGGAGCAGGTCGGGATAGGGAACGGCTCTGAACTCACCAGTAGGATAGTCCTCGGCTAGAGCCCAATTGTCATGACTTATGCGGAGCTTGAACTGGTAATCCTGATCAGGTTCCAGCATAACCTCGGACTGAAAAACATGGTCTCCGTTTTGGTCAGTAGTGTATTCCATCTCTTGAAGTTGCCATTGTGGATCAGTGAAGGAGCCTGCAAGAAAGACAGGAGGTGAAGTCCCTGGCTTCTTGTAGGTAATTGTACATGGCATTTTGGAGGACATGGTGGGCGGGTTGAGCCGAAAGGACACTGATACAGTAAGTAACGCTCAGCCGAGACAGAAGCGTGGTCAAAATGCATACGCGAATGAACAGTTAAATGATGAGGCAAGGGCGTAATTAAAGCAAATCGTGGGTTTCTAAAAAGGTTACTGTGTTGGCATCGATGCTCTGATTTCGGAGCGCGCGAGAATCGAACGACGGACAGGGATGAATTGGATAGATGTTCGTACCTCTGTCGACACAGGGTGATGATCCAGAGATCAATATAACAGGATCACAACGCATTGACAACAGGTCGAAAAAGTGCGACACGTAAAGAAAATGAGGGAAAACTAGGTAAAGGTGAGGTGTAGAATGACTAAAGAAAGAAAGTAACTAAGAAAGGCTAATAATGGAAGTTGGGTGAAGACAGGAGTGAGGAGGAGAAAGGAGGGAGGAGGCGGGATGACGACAGCTGAAGGCCAATGCAACACCAAACTGGAGCTGGAGCTGTGCGGCCGATCGATGCCCTTGGTCCTTGTGAGGAGCAAGGCACCTAATAATTGACAGTCGAGGACAAGTCTCAAGGACAAGAACAAGGACAAGAAGACAAGGGAGAGCAACAGAATAAGACGTTGGAGTCTGCCGTTGGGGCCTAATAAACACGTGAGTTTGCATTGCATTGACTTTTTCAAGTCACTTTTAGTTAAGGTATTGGATCTCAGTAGTTCCTACACCGAGGACACATACTGATCAGGTACCCCCTAGAACAAGTGCTGGATAGACGTCATTGAGCTCAATGGACGAGAGATGAGGGGGGGGGGGG